>WBNO01031263.1:205806-233999 GCA_013400575.1 Peucedramus taeniatus
ATGGATGGGGCCACTCTGCCTCTCTGTGACACAGCAGGGATTTCTCTTTCCTGCTCTAAATCCCCCCCAGGCAGTGGGTCAGAGAGGGGAAGACACCAGCTCAGCCCGGGCACATCCCCATTCCCCAATCCCCAACCCTCAATCCCCATTCCCCATTCCCATTCCCCATCCCCATTCCCCAATCCCCAACCCCCAATTCCCATTCCCCATCCTCCTTCCCCAATCCCCATTTCCCGATCCCCATCCCCATTCCCCNTTCCCATTCCCATCCCCATTCCCATTCCCATTCCCATTCCCCATTCCCAGGGAAGGTGCAGATCTCCCTCCACACAGGAAGTGCAGCTGCAATTGGGAAATGTGCTGTGAGAGCAAAAAAAAAAAAAGCTGTTTTCATGTAAATGTCCCTAATAATAAAAGTGAATGAAGAAAGCAACACATCCAAACAAGAAATAGTACATTTGTGCTAGAGAAGCAAAAATGATTCTAAAAAAGAGAGCTTTATCAACAATTTCCAGAAGGCATCGGCTGCTCTTTAATGCTCCTCGAGGAATAGCAGAGCTCCTGCTGGACCTGGGCTGGTGCTGCCTCTGATCACAGGGCTCTGAACAAGCCGGGCTCGGCACAGCACACTTGAAAAACATGAAACTTGTTTGTTTTCTCAAGCAAAGCCTGAGCTGCCTTTCTCTCCCCAAACCTGGTGTTTGGTGCTGTTTGTCCCATTCCTGCTGCATCTCCCTGGCAATCCCCACTCTGGGGCTGCTGGAATCAGCCTAATCCCCAGCGCCTCTCCCTCACCCTTTTCCCCTTTTTCCTTTACTCTCAGCAGCTCAAGGGACCCATCCTCTCCAAATGCAAATCACGCTCTAAGTTGGTGGCAATGACCAATTTTCGGGTGCCGCTGCTTTTAATGAGCTGGGCGGGGCAGAGGGACCAGGCAGGACCAACAATTCCCACCTCCATTCCCCCAGCACCTTGTGCTGCTGCCTCCCAGCTCCCCAGGATGCTCAGGCTGGTTCGCCCAAGGCCTGCAGGCAGGTTTATGAGATTAAAGCCCAGCACACAATAAATAATTGAGCAGCTAACCACAAAACAACCCCTTCCCGTGCTGTATAGGAGCGAGGCTGTATGATGTGTACATTCATTTTAAATGCACATCACTGCCACGTACACGGATCTGTTTGATGCAGAGCCGTGTAAGGAGCGAGAGGGAGCAGCAGCAGAGGTGCAGGGCACTGCCACGCTGGCAGGGGCTGGTGGGACAATTGCTGACAAAGCCTCTTGCTAATTATTGCAGCCTTGCCCTGCTGCTGCCTGTGCTCCCCCTTCTGCATCGCTGTCCAAGGAATCACAATCCTCAACCCTCTGCTCCTCCACCAGCTCCTGGCAGGCTCCCCAGTACGAACTGGGAATGACTGGGGGCCTCTCCCTCAGCTCAGGAGCAAACCCCGTGGGGATGACAGCTTTGGTCACACCCGGGTTCAGGGCTTTGCTGGGTTTTTTTGCCCAGGTCACAGCCAGGAAGGCACATGCCCCTTCCCAGCTCCAGAGAATTCTGGTGCAAAATCCCCTGTGCTACTGCATCCCCACAGCAGGCAGGGCTTTCTTTCCCTCTCTGATTTCCCGACTGGGCTGCCTGCAGAGAGCTCCCCGAAGGAAAAGCAGGGTTCTGCCCATCCAAACAGCACGGCAGGAATGGGAAGAGGCTCGTAAAAGGCAGGGGGAGGTGCAGAGCCCGTGCATCATACCGGGGGTCATGGACTCGTGCCGGTGCGGGGCCGTAAATACCGGGCAGATGCTCCGTGATGGATCCACCACCCCAAACCCGGTGGGTTTTACTGCCCTGCTCACTGCCGGCTGCAAGAGGCACCCGTGGCCACAACAGGCTGTAAACTCCATCAGGGGATGGAGGGAATGTTAAAGGCAGCATCATCACACACCCAGGGAAAGCCTCCAGCCATCCTCACCTCAAAACGCGACCGTGCTGCTCCTCCAGGGCACCTCAGCCCATGATTGTCCCCAAATCCCAACCTTTCTGCAGCAGCAGCAGCTCAGGGGCTGTGGCAGCGCCCAGGACTCTCCCTGCACATTCCCCCATCTCTCCCGGCACATTTGTGGTTTCCACATTTGTTTTTACTGCCTCGAGGAGGCATTTAGAGAAGCAACATAGCCCGGGCTTCTCACAGTATTTCTTGCCACCCAGGGATTTGAGATCTTACAAATGGACCAAAACCTGTGTTATTTTGACCTCTGAGGATTTTAAAAGCCTGCAGAAAAATATGTTTATAGTAAAGAAAGCATGAACTTCTTGACTCGTGAGTAGAAAGGCAGGAGTCTGACACTGCCCTACCCCCAAACCCAACAACATCCAACTCCTCCACGTTCACACTCCAAGGAAAGCAGGGACAGGCAGGAAAACCAACAGGAGTTCACAAAAGAGTTTGGAATTTCATGATGTTTTTCACCAAGATCATTTCAAGTAGAAACTCATTATTGAACTTGATGAAGACGTCGTGAAACGGAGGAGGAATAACTTCTGCCTCACTTGATGCTCATAAGGGAGATAATACCTCTGAGAGAAGGTGTGGGGATGAATTATCTCTGAAATTCAAGATAAAAGCCTTGTTTGGATGGGGCACTGAGCAGCCTGGTCTGGCTGAAGGTGTCCCTGCTCATACCAGGACTAAATGGCCCTTGAAGGTCCTTTCTAACCCAAGCCATGCCATGATTTCAGAGGCAGGATGGATTCCATGGATAAGGCAGCACTCGCAGCCTCCACTAACCCCACTTGATTTAGAACTGAACCAAACGCAATCGCTGCCCTCCAAAATTTCGAGTTGATTTTTCAAGGTGCCTGAACCTGCATAAAACCCAGAGTCATCCCCACCTCCTGAGCCAAGAAATGAGATTAAAGCAGCCTCCGAGCTCACCTGGCTCCATCTCACATCCCCAGCATTTCCTGAACACCTGCCCCTTCCCTCTCCAGCAGCTATAAAAATATCTGCCAACTTCTGGCTTTTTTCTGACGTGACTTGCTCTGGCAGGCGCCAGATAACAGACCCAGGGAAGGGATGCTGGGGGAAGAGAGGCCAACTCCATGCCATTAGGAGGTGGCAGGGACATTCCTGAGTGCTCAGACCCACAGTCTAGAGGGACTTGGCAGCTCTGCCCCATCTCCTGCCCCAAACACCCCCAGAGCTCTCCTCTGGCTTCCAGCACTTTTCCTATTCCCTTGCACAAAATCCAATTCATAACATTTCAACTTCTGGCTATGAAAAATAATAAATGTGAGGGACCATGGGGCATTTTGGGGACCATTTTCAGCACAGATGGAAACAAAGGGAATTACTTTCTGAGGCTGGAAAATCCTTGTTTAGGGAGAAAATAAATCCCAGCTTCTCCAACTACAGCAGCAAGTACAGTACTGACCAAACACCCCCTTATTTCACATCATTGGGCAAAAATCAGACTTTTTTTTCTCAGACCTTTCAATTAAACAACTTCTTCAGCCAAACAAGAACCATCTGCCCTCTCTCGCCTCTGCTGGGACGTGGGGATCAGCGCTCCGCGGGTGATGGATTGACCATGGAGCCAGCAGAGCCCCTGACCTCCCAACCTACAGCGAAAACCAGACAAATCCTTTGGAAGGCGCCTGCAAATGGATGATTTTCATCTGCTCAATAACAGCCTGGTGTCCTCTTGGCTTCTCCACAGGCTGATGCAACCGAATTTTTCCTGAAGTGTCGCGGGTGCGCGTGCGGGGGCGATAATGAAGGATAAATCAGCGGGATGAGATAACCACCCATAAAATGAAGTCATCTAAGGACAGGTTCGGACATATATATTTCATTGTGAAAGACCTCCTTTATTCCCACTAATGGAACAAATTAAGTCAGCCAAGCTGAATAAAACTCTCACGTCCCAAGACGTAACAAGGCACTTAAAAGTTCTCCGTTCCTCTGGCGGCGCAATCCAATCACTCGTGGCTGTCCCTTGGAAAACTGGGAGAGCAAGGACAGAGTTCAGGGATTCTGCAGGTGACAGGAGCGTGTTCCCATCATGAAGAGAGTCCCAGCACCGTGCATTTCTCTGTGGCACTCCTGCAGGCAGATCCTGAGCAGCTCTCTGGAGTGACCTCACCCTGGGATGGATCCGAGCCACGTCCAGTGCAGCTGCCCCTGGGACAGAGTGTCACAGGTGGCCAGGACAGCAGTGACACCCCTTTTCCAGGAGAATTGGGGGTGATTTCATTCACACACTTTATCCTTCACCTCAGGGCACCTGAAATAACCACACCTGGGCCCTTGCCTGCAGCACTGCAACACCTCCACATCTCCAAGCACACAAATTAAAACCTTATCACCACTGAGCAACTCAGCGCTGGGTGAGACCCAGGTACAGCATCACTGTTCCAGCTTTTCCCTTGCCTGTGCCACCCAGGAGCATTCCCAGCCCGTGGGAAGCCAGGCAAGGCTGCAGGAACTGCATTTTTCCTACAGCCAGCATAAACAGCATGATGGAAAATAATACCTAGATGGCGACTGGCAGACAGAGCAGAGACATTTATTTATTCTTGATCACAAACAATGTCCTGCATTGACAAGCTGAATGAAGGGCACTTCACTGATTTATTAGACCTAATAAGAAACAGACCTCTCGGGATGAAATACAAGATTGATTTTTAGTGGTGAGCCTTGCTGCCATCCCAGGCACTGAGCTGAGGCTGATGAGATGGAACCAGGCGTGCACAGGGACACAGGGCTGACACAGCTCTGCTGGGCCAGGGGAACAAACGGGAGGCTTGCCATGGGGAAGGGGAGATGGAATGGAAACACAGCAATAACAGCCCTGCACACTGAGGGTTCCTCTTCTCTCCCTGCAATCCTCCTCTCTCCCACTGAGGATCCCAAGAGCAGCAAACCACTGGGAAGTTTAAGGGCAACTCCGGTGGAATTCCTGGGAAACCTCTGAGCCAGGCCCTCCCCATGAACCTGCCTTCCAGAGGAGCCTCTCTAAGCACAGCCAGTGCAATTTCCACATCAGGCTCAGCACCTCCCGGGCACCCCACATTAGCTGAGTTCCGTGGATGCCGTTTTCCATCAGGAAAAAGCTAACTAGCACAGCAGTGCTTAGCTTGAGGCCCTATTAATAGCAGTTCTAATTATATGGCTGCAAATTTAATTCATGGCAATGATTAGTGTCAAAATCAAAGGCATCACACATCAATATTGATAGAATTGTATGGAGCCCATAAACAGAACAAGCAAGCTGACATATCTCCCCCCAGCACTTAGTTGCTGTTAACTGTTGCATTAATGTCCCTTCTCATTTTGCTGGATGGAGATGGTTTTATTGGAGGAATCCACGATTCTGAATGGTTGTGTCTCCAACATGGGCCCCTTTCCCCTTCTTCCCACAGCCGGGAGCCTGAGGTGCTTTGGAAGGAGAGCAGGACGGGGAGTTTTATCCCATGTACCTGTGCTTGAGCCAAAGGGCCACAGCATCAGCAGCATTTGCTTTTCACCCACTCTGAGACAATTCCTGGGGAGCAGAACCAGCAGGAGCTGGGAATGTGGCAGGAGCAGTGAGGTGAAGAGCTAAGGGAGGAGGACAGCAGAGGGATAACCCAGTGTTTCTAGTAAGGAATCCTCACTGGGGGAGCACAGGCAAATTTGAAGTATTTCGGAGCCATCTCCCTGACTTTCCTCCAGCTACACAAAAATGCCTTCCCTGAAAGCCCAGACGGAGCTAGCAGCTTGTTTCCAAAGGAAATCAACAGCTGTGGGCGAGGGAATAGGTGTGACAAAGCTTTCAGACATTAATTGTGTGGGTAGATCTGAGATGGAGGAGGACACGGAGGAGATCAGGTGGAAAAGGCGTCTGCACAAATCCCTGGCACTTACAGAGGTGCTGAATGTTTCCACCATCATTTCACAGATGGGGAAGGAGAGATAAGGACAGTCCTGAGCATCCTGAGCACTCGCTGGCTTCGAGACACGTCTGGTTATCTTGGAACAGGCACAAAATCCAGAGACAACCTGTTAACTTCCCCGGGTCTCACCTCCTCTGCAGCCAGAGCCCCTCAGCTCAGTGCAGAGCTGCTTCCCACGCCTCACCTGGGCTCCCTCAGGCCATGGAAAAGATAATCCCACGTGTCAAATGAGGGAAAATCTGCTAAAGGTGTAGACAGAGCTGGGAGAGAGAGAACAGCATCCTCAGCCCCACACAGGGGAGGACGGGACCAGGATTGTTCCAGTTAATTCCAGGGGGGATGGATCCCATCAGCTGCAGGCAGCTCTGCTGTTAAATAAGGGCAGATGCCATGAAAACCTGACTGCAGTGAATGTCTGGGATGAATTTCCTTCAGAGATGGGCCAATTTTCATCCAACAGATGAAGGATTGCAGGTGAAGGATTCCACAGCCCTCCCTCTGGACAGCGGAGCACAAATAGATTAACTTTGCATCAGAAAGCATTCAGTGTAGAGTAGCACCAGGAATTAAACCCTGCTGGAGAGACTGCTGCTTCTGTAATCCTTCATAATTCATGGAACAAACCCGTAAATACCTCGTGTGCAGGCACAGGCTCTGTTGCTCTGTTGCTCTGTTGCTGCCTCTGAAAGAGGAGCCTGCCCTGTCCCCAAACCCTGCACACAGCGAGGACCAGGCTGCATCCCCGGCTGCATTCCCAGCTGCATCCCTGGCTTCATCCCTGGCTGCATCCCTGGCTTCATCCCAGGCTGCATTCCCAGCTGCATCCCTGGCTGCATCCCTGGCTTCATCCCTGGCTGCATCCTTGGCTCCGAGCTTGGCACAAGCATTTGGGATGTGCTGAGGGTTCCTCTTCCTTCCATTTAGCTAAAAAAACGCCGGCTCTCCCCTGTGCCACGGCATGGGAAGCAGGGAAGTGGAGGGCTCTGCTTTACAAGCTCCCTCTCCCCCACGTTCAAAATTGCCCCACTGACACTTGAGAGGCACCAGGGAGGCACCTAATTTACTACTACTCAGCACTTGTAAAGTGCTGAATGAATATTAATGAACTGATGTAATTAAAATGATGCAGACATTCAAGTGTAGTATCTGCCTGTCCTTGTATCTTCCTGGATAGATGAGGGAGAAATTCCCTGCTGCTTAAGGACTCAAAAAATTAACAGCCTGCTGTTGATTACATTTGTTAACTCTTTCCCTGGCATGAAGGAGCAGGGGCTGCATTTAACAGGTTCACCTAATGCTGTCATTTAGAGCTGAGGTTAATTGGAAAGGTCTCAGCTTGCCAGAGCAGCAGCTCCAAGGCTGCTTTTGCTGGAGCTGGATCAGACCCACTGCTGAGCTGGCTTCCAGCTGCAGCTCCAGCTCCAAAGGCCAACAAGGGCTCTCACACACCTCTGTTTACACTCCAAGGCCACTTCCAAACTTATTTTAAATACAGAACTCCTCAGAGTGTTCCCTTCCAGCTCAGAATATTCTGTTATTTTGTGACTCAGAAAGTGGGGAAATCCCAGCTGGGCTTCAAAGGCCTAAAAGTCATTCAAGGTCAGGTTGGACAGGGCTTGAAGCAATCTGGGCTAGTGGAAGGTGTCCTTGCCCATGTCCCTTCCATCCTAGAAACATTCTGTGACTCTCACCTGAGCCCTACCAATCCCCCTCCCGAAGGTGTTTGTGATGCAGAGGACAAGGAATGTTCCAGGGCTGATCAATCATCCAGCAGGAGAGAGGAGGCACAGGGAAGCAGCAGGACTCTGCCCTGAGGCTTGGTTCCAAAAGCAGCCACATTAACTCATTCCTATTTCTCCATGACCAAAATCCTGCCAGCACCAGCAGCTCCAAAGGCTTTGTAACTCACCAGTTGCAGAAGGATTGCTGGGAAATAAACTATTGCAAGATTTCCATCTGACATCCTTTGGTTCCTTTCCCAGGACCATCCTGCAGCAGCTTCAACCTCACCTTTCCCAAAACTCAGCAGTCCATGACAAACCACACTAACAACACTGAGAGCTGAACTCTGCCTCTCCAACACCAGGCTATGACCCAAACCCTGCAATTTCCCCTCCTGCTTCACTCCCAGTTTCCCACTGGGACACACCCGTAAGGCACAGCAGCGGTGACGCGCATCAGAGCATCCCGAGAGAGAGACAAACCCCAGCTCCAGGCTCTCCACAGCCAGGGACAGGGCTTACCTTCTTCAGCCTGCCTGTCTTGGTGCCCACGAAGACCACGCTGTAGCCGTTGTAGACGTAGGAAGCCACGGAGGTCATGCGGTCGCGGCTGGAGGTGAAGAGTGTCACCCCATCCACGGGCACCGAGCCCCCCAGGGGCTGGTTGATGTCCAGCCCACAGAAGTTGTCATCGATGGGGACTGGCTGGAAAGACAAGGTTTGGGGCAGCTGTGAGTGAAACAGAGCCCAGGGCGACCCCACACGCTCGGGGTGGTGTGGAGGGAGCTGGAGGTGCCAGCAGCAGGGTGGGGACCACCAACGTGCCACCCTCTGCCAGCTCCAGCCACCTTCCCCAGGGCTCCTGCAGTTTCCAGAGCCCTGGGTTGGGAGTGATAAAGACTCCCAGGAAGCTGCACAACTTTATTTTGACTTCATCCATTCCCTTGTTGTCATCCCACTGTAGGATGAGAGCATGGATTAAAGGGGAAGAGTGCTCTGAATTTAGGGAAACCGAGACACAGACGGACTGATCCTACTCTGCAAACTTGTGTTCCACTGGGGCAGGGACTGAACCCGGCTCTCGAGGGCTCCCACAGCCAACACCCAGCACATCCTTACCGCTTTGGTGCACTGGACATCCTTCCCCAGCAGCCAGTTGAGCTCCAGGTTGCCCTCGCCCTGGTAGCAGGACTGCAGGCGCTCCTTGATGTGGGCGTTGACGGTGCGGATGGGGAAGGCGCAGAGCGCGGAGTCGTCGGGCGGGTGGTGGTACTGCTTCTGCCCCTTGGAGAAGATGGCAAAGAGCACGTCCTCCTGCGCTGTGATGTTGAGGGCCCTGGCCAGCACCTCCCCGGGCTTGGACAGGTATGCAGCCTGCAGCAGCCGGTACTCCGTGTCCCCCTTGACGCAGCCGAAGGGCAGGGACACGTACGAGTGGAACTTGGGGTCGTCCTTGCACAGGCGGACGATGCGGGAGGTGTAGAAGAGGTCGCTGGCGGAGTTGATGGAGACGCCCTCGGGGGTCTCCGGCTGCACCGTCAGAAAATAGACAAAGTTGCCGCTGGCGAAACCGTAGATGTAAAAGATGTCAAAGTGCGAAACCAGGGCCAGCGTGTCCGAGGGGATTTTGATGAGGGACGAAACAAAGTCACTGTGGAGCTCGTAATCCAACATCGCCGACGACTCCGGGTCCCGGGGCAGCTTGCGGCTGGAGAGGGTGGGGAAATAATCCTGCTTGCCATCCACCGCCGTGCCGATGAAGAGCTTCCCGTCCTCGCCCTCGGAGCGCACGATCACCCCGTACATGGTGCCCGTTTTGTTGACGCTGGAGAGGTAATGCTCCTTCTTGTGTGAGGGCTCCACCAGGATGAAGAGGTCGTCGAGGCGCAGCAGCTTGCAGACGCCCTGGTAGAGGCTGCCACAGGCCAGCAGCCGGTTCTCGGAGTAGTCGATGATGAGCAGCTTGTTGACGTTGTTGGTGAGTGTGAGGACCTCACTGCACGGCTGCACGATGAGGGGCGGGTAGCAGGACTTGTTGTCCTCCTCGGGACCGGTTTTGTGAGCCACCAGAATGGTCAGGTTCCCCGAAAGCTTGTACACCCTGTTGATGGCCCCCACGTAGACGGCCCCGGTGCCCCGGTGCACCGTCAGGTGGTTGAACGTCCAGTCCCGGTTCTCCGAGTGGAAAGTGTTGAACAAGGCATTGCTGGACACGTTCCGGGAGAGCGATGCCAGGAAGAGGCAGAGCAGAGCCACTGACCAGCCATCAGAGTCCAGTACCCGAGGCCAGTTCCTCCTCTGATCCATCCTGGGAAAGGCAAACTCCGTGTCCCCCGCGCGTGTCCTGAGCCCTGGCAATGTCCCTCACATGGTTCTGTGAAGAGAAGAACCACCCAGAGCGAAGGATTAGATCCCGTGTGCCCTGCAGATAAAATTCAAAGGAGTCTTTCTAATTACACAGTCCTTGAGATAAAGGGAGGATGTTTCTAAGCACAACAAGAATTAAGCAAGTCCACAACTTAGTGGAGAACAGTTCAGGCTTGATGCTTTGCACTTGTTTCAGCCCCTGCATCTTAATTTGTGGTGGGGTTTGGCTGTTTAGAACATGCTCTGCTCAGATAGGGAGGGAGAATCAGCTCCAGCCCAAGACAAAGCCTGCGGCTCACAGCCCCAACCACCCATCTGCAATCTTGGCTGAAAGGATGTCTCCTGCAGGGTGTGTGGCTGGAAGCAGCAGAGGAAATAAGAACTGTTCTTTACCTCTAAACCCTCTGATTTAATTTGGGAACCTGAGGAAGAAGCCTCGTGCAGGCAAGTTCATTGAGCACAATCACACTGAAGGTGCTGACATCTCCCCTCAGAGCCTCCCCAGAGCCAGAAGTGCCTCTCAAGCAGGTGCTTTTTAGGCAGGAACTCCTTGACAAGGTACTTTCCTGCCAAAAAGCAGCTGCCACCAAGGTGGGAGCACATGGTTAGATCTGCCACCAAACCCTGCCAGCAGGGAAGACACCACCAGTCTAGAGCAGCTTGCTTGACCTGAGCACAGAGGTGTCTGAGTGCAAGAAAACCACCACAAAATTCTCCTTTATCCCAAATGATGCATTCCTTACGTGCTCCAGGCTGGGCAGGCAAAGGAACCACTCCAGAGCCATCCTCCCTCACCTCGGGGTCACCCCAGCCCTGGGAAGAGGCTGAGGATGAGGCACCACTCTGCACCCATCACATCCCAGTGGGACCAGGCCCCACATACCCCATGGGAACCCTATCCTCTGCAGCTCTGCCCCCCCTGCTGCTGCTCCTGGTTTGGTTTATTTAAATTTACAACAATTCCCAGCACTGCAGAGGCGCTCTGGGCTCGGGGTGTCACTGCTCCTCTTTAGCTTGTTCCCGCCGGGAGCCGGAGGCGGCTGTTCCTGAGAGGTGACAAAGGAGCTCTGTCCCTGCGCTGTGCCACTGACAGGAGACACGACAGGAGAGGCAGCCCCTAATGGCTTTCTCATTCTGCTCAGGGAGACATTTCCCCAGCTGCTTCCCTCTCGCTGCCAGGCTCGGCGTTCCCACCTTGGCTGCGGCAGTTTGTCCGTCCCGGGGAGGACACGGACTCTGCCACCCTCTCGGCGTTCTGGGGATGGTGTTGGCACAGAGCAGCTGCTCCTGCTGCCCTCCCCACACCCACGGCAGCACCAGGGGACTCCCACTACATTTCTGAGTGAACATCCCAACGCAGACCCAGGATCTTTCCAAATGGCACAGACCAAAGGGTTCCCTGGGATCTGGGAGGGTCCTTTCTGTGCTGGTGACACATGTGGGCACTGACACCTGATCACGGGGCACAGGGGTCTCAGAGCAGCTTTGCTGGAGCCCCACAGTGCCCCAAGTCCTGGGAGATGCTCCTCTGGTTCAAGGGGAGCCCCAAAAGGGAGAGATCCCACAGAGAACACTGAGGCCCTGCTGTAGAGCCCTGCACACACAACTTTCCTGCTTGGCAGCTTCCAGTTCTTAAAAAGTTGTTCCATTGCAGAGTGAGACAAGGACAGTGCAGGCTGGAAATGAATGCATTTAAATAACTGAACTTTACACACATCTGGGTGTGTGGGTCCACAGCAGTTTTAGGTCTTTTTCAGCAACGTTTCCATCCCGAGCCAGCCCAAGCCCAGCACGAGGTGCAGCAGAGCTGCCTGCTGTAAGCCAGGCTTGCTGCTCTGCCTCACAGGGAAGGGTTTGCACTCATGAACAGCCACTGCCAACGGCAAGAGAGATCATCCAGGAAGGAGAATCTGCCTTTCAAACATCATCTGAACAAGACAGACTGGCCATGAGCTGCCATCCCAGCCAGCCCTCCCTGGATCTGTGTCACCCCGGGGCAACTCCTGTCCCCAGGGCTGTAGGACAGCATGAGGGTGCAGGGTTGAGCAGAGCTCAGCAATGCAGACACCAAACCCAGAGGAACCCACTCCTTTTGAGGGTTAGCTGGGATTTTGGGGAGGAATTCTTGGCTCAAAGAGCAGGGAGAGGTTGGCAGAGGTTGCCACTGTGGATGCCACATCCCTGAAGTGTCCAAGGCCAGGTTTGGAGCAGTCTGGGATGGTGGAAGGTGCCCCTTCCCATGGCAGGGGGTGGCACTGGATGAGCTTTAAGGTCCCTCCCACCTCAAACCACCCTTGTGGAGGAGGCCAAACACCTGGGGAGTTAAACACCAGCAGAATGGGTGATTTTAACTCTGATCCTTAATACCATTTGATCATTAATTTTCCCTCTCTTTCTTTCTTTCTTTTTTTTTTTCCTCTGAAGAGAGTTTTAAAATACAGCCTCAGAAGCAATCTGCAGCTATTAGTAACGCAAGGTGAAAGCGAGAGTAAATTCAGGGACACAATATAAACCCAAGCAGCTGAAAGGCCTCAATTAGGCTGAAAGGAGTTATCTGGTATTTAAATAATTATTAGATTGAAGGAATAATCACAGGTCTGAGCCGATTTTTTCCCCCACTGTCATCCTAATGGAGACTATAATATTATTATTCAAATGCCCATGATTCTCATTGAGGGGGGAAGAAAAAAGGGCTCATTTAATCTCCATGCGACAGGGCTTCAGGAGGCACCATTAGTCATTTCTCTCATTTCAGCTGTCACTCACTCACGGGCACCACAGTTTGTCATTAGTGGCATTTTGTGCAGACCCAAAAAAAAAAAAAAAAAAAAAAAAANAAAAAAGGAAAATTAAAGCCAAAACAACAAGAGAATCTCCTGTGGCAAATGACGGCTCAAAGGCACAATTCTGATGTCACCAGTGTGGCAGCTGTGTTTGCCTGGTGGTGACGGGGGCTTTTCTTTGGGGGTGGGGTTGCTCTGGTGAGCAGTGATTTACACTCAGCACTGCTGGGCCCTCACCCATCGCCCCTGCTCCCTCAGCTCCCGTTTCCTGGGATGTTTCACCCCTCTGGATGTGCCCCAGCACCTCCAGGACACAGCAAAGCATCCCCAGTGCCTTGCAGACCCCAGAACCTGCAATGACCCCATATCCTCACCCCCACCCTCCCAGCCCCACAAGCTTCTCCCTGCCTGTCCTTTTTTCTGTCCCTGTGCCTCCCCCTGCCCAGAGGTCACCACGGTCCCCAGGCACCTGCAGGGGGAGCAGATTGAGCCATAAATCCCACCGTGGCTTTGTGGGGGCTGTGTCCCTGAACAGACCCCCCTGAGGAGTGACAGAGCCACCCAGGAGGGGCAGAGGGGCTGGGATTGCTCTCGAAGCTGGGGGTGGGTTCTGCCCTTTTTGCTGTTTAGAGCCCCGTAAGGTTCATGGCCAGGAGTGGGGACAGCAGCACTGCCCAAAGTGTCACCAGACGGTCACCCCCCAGCACTGCCCTCCCTGTGGGTCACCAGGTTGTCGCCCCCCCCCAGCACTGCCCAGAGGGTCACCAGGCTGTCACACCCCCCCAGCACTGCCCAAAGGGTCACCAGGAGGCCAGGCTGCACGTGATAAACCCAAAGGCAGAACAAACCCTCTGGAGCAACCTCAGCCTTGCACCAGCCTGAGCCTTTCCCTTCCCGTTGGCTCCGTTTCGGATCTGGGAATGAGGGGAAAGCCCTGAGTTTGGCCATTTCCCTGTAGCAAGGATGCTGGACAGATGCTGGACCCTCTTCCCTACTGCAGCACGTTGGGAATTTTCCTGTGAAACCTTTCCAGGCGCTGAAGCTGCTGCAGTGATTGATCCCCTCGAAGCAGTGACACTCAGGACACATTTGTCAGCTATGGAGGAAGACTTCACAATAATTAATAGGGTTTGGGCTTAATTAGACAAAAAGTCTGAGCCAGAATGTCTGATGGAAGCTTCTCCAAGGCCTGGGATGTTTCCAGGATGGATCAGAGGTCTGGATGCTCAGTGCTGCCTCTTTGGCCAGGCCACCACAGCCACAGGAGCCCCAAGCCATCAAATCCCCCCTTGCCCATCAGAAACCTCCCTGCCCACTCACACAGCCCCTTCCTTGCTCTCAGAGAAGCCTTGGCACATCCAAGCAGAGGATTTCCCTGGCTGTCCTGGAGCAGGGAGCTTTGGCACTCCTCCCTCCAGACCCCAGCAGTGCCCCCCAGGCACACACCACCCAAGAGCCTGACCCCAGGGAAGTTACTGGCAGTGTGGTGTGAATAACTGGAATTCTGTAACACAGAGCCATGAGGATGGCTCCTACCACCCCTCCTTGGCCTTTTTTATTTAGTATTTTGACTCCAACAACAATAAGAACAAGTTGTAAATCACCAGTGAGGAGCCTGGAGTCGGCTCTGAGGTTTCTCCAGAGGTTTCCCCACAGGGATGACAAATAACAAGCTTTTCCTAAAACACAACCTGAACCCTTTGGGTTTTGGACCAAAATCTACCCTCCTGGCTCACCCTGTCCCTGCTCTGTGCTGGCAGCCACGGCAGGACCCGTGCCAGGATCTGTGCCCCCCTTCCCAGAGCTGCTGGTTCCCAGGGATGGCATTTCACAGCCCCGGCAGCGTTCTGAGAAAGAGTTAAGAGGGCAAAGCACAGCATTGTGATTATTGCTTCCTCCAGGCCTGGGACAAGGAAGAGGAGGGGAAGAACAGAACCCAGCCACGAAAAGGCATTTCCCTGATAACAAACAACATCACAGGAATTATGCACAAAATTTGTCCGGAGCCCAGATATTTGTTTATACAACACACACTGTGCAGAGCTCTGCCCTCCACCTCCCTCCCATGCACACAAATCCCAACAGGTCCAGAGAAACACAAAACCCAGGCAGGGCCCTGCCCTAAGCCCCAGATTTGGAGCTGCAGTTTGAAGGACAAGGACACAGCACTTCAGATGCCACGCCTGGCGCTGTCCCAGATTTACTGGACGGGCCTGGACAAGTTGTGCTCCTCGGTCCCCATCCCCAGGGAGATCCAAAGCAGCACCACAGCTGTGGCTGCCACCCAGCTGTGCCTTACAGCTGGAGTCATTTAACCCAGCAACCCCACAGGGCTTCCAGGAAAATCCATAACCCAGCGCGGCCACCTCGGGGGCAGGAATCAGACACCTTCTCCTGTCCCTGCACTGACACTTGACACCTGCTCTCTGAGAAACCACAGCTGGCAGCGGCTCAGCCTCAGTGCAGCGCTGGGAAACAGCTCCTAAATTTCCTCTCCTGCAGAGGGGAGCTGGGCAAGGAGGGCTGCACTCCCCAGGCAGTCCCCGAGCACAGGCTCAAGGCTGGTGACAGCCTGATGTGCTGGAGCGCGGAGCAGAACAGCCCCTGCTTTCCCTGGCTGCCTTGAAGTCTGACACCAAGGGGAAATTTAACACTTCTGAGGTTTCATAGCTGGTTTAGTCGAGTTTTGGGGAGGCTGGGGTTCAGCCAAACCTGTGTAAACAGGTCAGTGGCGTTGGATGATGTTGAAAGAGTAGGAGTTGGACAGAGAGCTGTGAGTGTCTAACAGCCTCCTGCTGCAGGGCCCAGCTGTTAGAGCCATCACTGCAGTGCTGTTTCTCTAAATAGTCCTCAAGGACCCCCAGAAACAGAATCCACAACCCCTCCAGGCAATCTAGGTCAGTTTTATGTGCCTCAGAAAGTGCTTTTCCTGGTTTCCTACCTGAGTCCTGATGGACTGAGCTTTATCCACCTCTCCACCGGTGCACCTGAGCATCGTTTGATTATTCATGGGCTTTATTCCCAACAAAATGGAATTTAATGGCTGCTGACCTTAGGTGCGAGCAGATTAAACGATGAAATGATTTGCCCAAGGCTAAGCAAAAGGTCCCAGTGGCAAGGCAGGGAGTTTTATCTCCCGAGCCTCAGCCCAGCCCTGTGTCCCCAGGTGACATCCAGCTGCAGTTTATTACAGGAGAATATTACAGAGCAGCACGAGGGAGGATCACAGAGCGGCCACCGAACTGCGGGAGGAAAATAAGCAGCAGCTTCTCCTGGCCTCACTCCAAGCACACCACAGGCAAGTGAAGAACCCCAGCTTCAAATTAAATGGGTCCCCAGCCACTCCATTAAGCAGAGATCCTGCAGCAGAGCTCCTTTGGCTGTGCCAGCCCCTCGCAGCGAGCGGCGCTCGTTATCGCCGCTCCCTCCGGCAGCCAGAGGTGTTTACACAGCAGCCACAGCGCTGTTACCTGAGCAAACCGGGAAACGGCACGTTTGTCACAGTTCGGTTCCGAGAGGCTGAATCCCGGCTGGGCAGTGCTGGATCTCTCCCAGCCAGCGGTGCTGGGGCTGCGGGAGCACGGCGCTGTCTGGGAGCATCTCCGGGCGGCTTTGGTGGAGCTCCCTGCAACTCCAGAACGGGTTTATCTCCTGGGATCAGCACCAAACCGGGCTTATCTCCCCAGATCAGCACCAAGCCGGGTTTATTTCCCGAAATCAGCACCAAGCCCGGTTTATCTCCCGAAATCAGCACCAAGCCGGGTTTGTCTCCTAAAATCAGCACCAAGCCGGGTTTATCTCCCGAAATCAGCACCAAACCGGGTTTATCTCCCGAGATTAGCACCAAGGCGGGCTTATCTCCCGAGATCAGCACCAACCCGGGTTTGTCTCCTGAAATCAGCACCAAGCCCAGCCTGCACGCCCCCAGGCCACCCTGCTGCCCATCCCTGGCAGGGCAGCGGTGCCACAGCCCCAGCAGGGTGGGCAGTGCAGGAACAGCTCAGGGAGAGCTTCATTCCTGCTCCATGCCCAGCACCACTCCCTCCTTCCCTCCAGCTTCCAGCTGCCAGTCCCAACACCAGCATTCCCACCACAAACCAGGCAGGAATCATCACCCAGATGTCTCTGTGGGATCACGGGGGTTTGGGAAGGCAGAACACAACTGTGAGAGCCCTCGAATGAACAGGAGAGCAAAGCAGACACGAGGTGCAGGCCAGGGGCCACACAGCACTGAAGAACCCCTCAGGGCCCATTAACCCACCCCTGTCAGGCCTGTCCTGTGGAAGGGTGGGCTGGGAGCTGCAACCACCATCAGCTTCAGCAGCCACACCAAGGAAATGCCTTTACCCCCAAAGCCTCTTTGCCAGGGCTGGCTGCCCTTCCAAGGGCATCCCTCAGGTGTTTGATTCTGTTTTTCACAGAGTTTCAAGGTGTTTGAACCCTGGGAAGGGTCAAACAGATCCATCCCTGCCCAGGTTGCTCCACCCAGCATGAGAAGTGGCCACCACAGAGCCCAGGACCGTGGGGATGTAGCCTGGCCGTGGGCAGGGTCACACCATGGTCTGCAAACCAGGCTCTGGGGGCTCCCAGGGTGGCTGGTGCCCCCAGCCTCATGGCCTGAGGTCCAGGCAAGGACCCCAAAGCCTGAAGCCACCTCCCCTCCGTGCCACCAGCAGCTGAACATCATCCCAGAGTGTTGGGACATCAATGTCTGCTTGAGAAAGTGGCTCCTTCACACTCATGTGCTCCCTGCTCCTCTGCCCTGCTTTTCAATTTCAGAGCTCTGGCAGATCTCTGATTAATTCAAGCCTGTTTAATAACCCTTCTGTTTAGATGAAACGAGCTGTCTTGTTTTCTTTACTTTTAACACTAACTCTCGTTTCTTTGCTAAGGATCTCTGTCATTTAAAAACTTCTCTCTCTCCAACCAAGCTGAGACTAAGATGGAGAAAGCAGCTGCTGACGTCCAGATCTGACACCAGCCAGAAGGTCTGAGGCTAAAGAGGGGCTGGGCAGGTGAGCTGATGAGATATCCCAAAAGCCTGAGCAAATCAGGATCTCTACAAATCCCTGTGTAGCTCAGAGCAGGGCACAAACAGTGGCACTGTGGGGACAATGGGGGTGACAGGAGAGGAGACTCGGGAGCTGCAGCACCCACCCAGGAAGGGTCGCCGTGCTTCTGCCTGTGGGGGTGGAAAATATCCCCTAAAAGCCCCTGGAAGCTGCTGCTGCTGCTCAGGCTGTGTCCCACGTTGTGCCCCTGGCGTGGCAATCGATTGGCCATGGGCTGCTCCAGCTGCTCCCAGCCTTGGCACGGCATCCACAGCCTCCCCCTGCTCCTGTGGCTCCCACCTTCCCTTGTCACCTGCTCTGCTGTGACATCCTCACCCCGCAGGCTCCTGAGGCACCGTGGCCACTGCCCAGCCCAGCCTTTTCCCTCCCAGCCCTGCCCATCCCACCCAGAGCCCCCCAGGAGCAGCAGCCACCCTGGGAATTCCAGCAGAGCCCCTCAGCTGCCTCCTGCCTCGCTGCATCTCAAAGCTGCACTTGTCTGGAGAGCAACTGAGTCACTTCCTCCCAGACCCAGCCTGTCGGACGGGCTCCAGCCGTGCCCGGAAAACAATAAATCCTTCAAGGACGTGTGAGGCCATATTTCACAGGGATGCAGCGAGCCTGCCTGCCCCGAGAGCCCTCAGCACCCCTGGATTCTGCTCTGCTCCAGGGAGGTGTCCCAGCCTGGCCCAGACCCATCCCAGCTGTCCCCAAATCCCCAGGGCACTGCTTTGGATGGAGGAGCACAGGGATCAAAGCCACCCTATCCCCCCTGAGTGGACACAGCTCCAAGGTGAGTCAAGAACTGACCAGAAAAATTCCATAAAATACACAGAGGATCCCAGAGGGAGAGGAACCACTGCTGAATTTGTGGCAGAGCTCCTTTGGCAAACCCAAGGACACATCACAGAAGGAGTTTCCCCCAAAAACACAACAAAAGAACTTGTGAGAGCCAGTGCACCACTCTCAGCTGGTTCAGTTTTACAAATCCCCCCTTTACAACCACAAACTGCTCCTCCAGATCCCCAAAACATTCCTACAGAGCTCGAGGGAGCAAAGCCAAAACTCAACAATTGGAGCTGTCTCTGGCCCAAAACCTGTGGAACTTCCACCAAAACAACCCAGCCAAGAAGCTCAGCCAAAAAAGCCCTCCCAGATCTGGTGATTTTGGAAAATCCAGGAGTGCTTGAGTGCTGCTCCCTTTGTCTTTTTGAAGCCAGAAACAAAGAGCAACTGAGTTACAGTAAGGATCACAAGACTTTTAACCAAATGATCCCACACAGATGAGAACAAGCGCAGTGACAAGGAAATTAATATGATATCCCCCTCAATAACACGATGGCTAAAGCAGATAATCTGCCCAAGTGTCATGTTTATAATGGGAATTTGCAGAGAACGAGGAAGGAATTCACAGGAATGAACAAATGAGCCAATATTCTGCTTCTTCTCATGTTAAAATTTGCAGTTTGGGATAAAAATAATGTTTTTTATTTTTTAAACCTTGAGAGAAGAAGGAAATTAGGCCAAAATTGTTTGGTTTCCAATAGATCCTTGCAGCTCAGGGGGTGTGAGAGCAGGTTCTGCTGGGGCAGGTGAGCTGCCCAAAGCCCTGTGCCAGCAGGGCTCACCCCCAGGGAGACCATTCCTTTATTAAAACCCAATTAAATCTCATTTCATCGACAGGATTGACACAGAGCTCATTGGTACAAGCCTGTGAGGCAGTGAATGGTTAAAATCCAACACCTTCAGAATTCACACTCAGAAGTGAAAAACCCCTCTGCAAAGTCTCTGCAATTCCACCCAGCCTGTCCCTGCTGAGGTCAAACCTCTCAGTGACCCAGCACCCTGGGCTAGGCTAATTTTTTTTTTTTTTTAACCAAGTTATACAACACCCTTGGAAGTGCTCTCAAGAGCCTGTGCTGTTGTTTCTCTCCAGGAGTTTGTTCTGGCACTGCTGAGCTGAGCCCAGCACAAGCCGCGGCCACCTCGACTCCGGGGAATTCATCTGGTGGAACCGACTTGTCCCTGTCACACAGAACTTGTCCCTGTCACACAATTCCTGCCCTGAAAAGCAGAGTTACACAAGCCCTTGTAGCAGCACCTCATTATGGCCCGGGGGACAAGCCAGGGGCTGCTGCCTCTCTCTCTCTCCCCATGAGCCCGGCGAGTTTGGCCCGAGCTCCTTGGTTGCTATGAGATCTTTAAAGACAGTCTGGACCTGTCACCACTGAGCAGCCTTTGAACACAATTCCTTCTCCAGGAGGCTCCTCAGCTGCCAGTGCAGCCAAACACTCCAGGAGAGGGCTCGTCCTCACTGCTGCTGGAATTAACTCCTTGAGAACTGCAAGGAAACTTCACAGCTGGGACAGAAGGGACCTGCAGTGCCCCTTCTGCTGCCACAGCATCTCCCAGCCAAGAAAATTCCTGGAGATGTTTTTCCATCTGGCCCTCTCAGCTCCAGTCTCACAAGGGATGATGCCTCTGATGTTAAATTCATTTGGAAGTCCAGAGGGGTAGACAGCAGAAGTCAGGGATTTTGGAAGGTTTAAGGCAAACACAAGAGCATTCCTCATTCCAAGGTGGACTTTGAAAAGTTCTTACTTTCAGTTTGCTTACTCTTGGTTTATCGTGGAATTACAGAATGGTTTGAGTTGGAAGGGACCTTAAATCTCCTCCAGTTCCAACCCCCTGCCATGGGCAGGGACACCTTCCACTGTCCCAGGTTACTCCAAGCCCCATCCAACCTGGCCTTGGACGCTCCAGGGAAGGGACCTTTGAGGTCCTTTCCAACCCAAACAATTCCACAGTTCAGTGTTTTAACTTCAGAGCAGATTTCAGACCTGTGAAAGGGCACATTTTAAGCATAGGAATAATTGAGGCAGTTAGGAAACCTCCAGGCACGCTCCCTTTTCCTCCCCACCTCTTCACACTTCCATTAAAAATCAAAAGGAAATTCTCAGGCTATTTTTTTTTTTTGTTCAAATAACATTCCAGGCTGTGACATAAGCCAGCAAAGACAGGAAATATGCTCATGAGGGCAGAGCTCCATCCTCTGCTCCTGTCACTGCGACTTTTTGGGGACTTGGCAAATGACTGAGTAGAGGAGACAGCCGGCGTGTTTTATGGAGTTGAACTGTAACATCCCTGTTCCACAGCCAACTCCCCGTTCCTCTGCTCTGACACCAATAAATCTGCCCAGCCACGGGGAACAAAGCTCTTCACACGAGCTGGCCACACGTGAACCCCTCACATTTGGCTACCTGGGCAAGCATGCAGCCCCTGTCCTCATGTTCCCCAAAAAGTGGGAAAATGCTGATTTCAGAACCATCACCTGGGGGGTTTAACCCCGCCACCAACACACTCACATTCACCACTGCTAATTCCCAGAATCTCAGCCTCCCCTTCCGAGGGGGAAATGACCACTTTGGGCTCAAAGGAAACCCTGCCAAGGCAAACCCCGAGAGCCCAGAAACCGCCATGCAAATCCAAACAACTCAAAGCCTCTTTCAAGTGCTGTCCAGCCATTAACCTCAGAAGCTCGGAGCACAAACTCACTTTTTGGAAGCTCATTCCCAGGTGAACAAACCAAAGCAGGGAGACTCAGGAACACCTGGAAAACACCTCCAGGTTTCTGCTCTTCCCTCGCTGGCCGCCCAGTGCCCTCCAGCAGGACACGAGGGATCCCCGCGGGCTCCAGCCAATGGCAGAACCTCCACGGAGGAAGAACTGCACATAAATCTCCCCGGGAGGAATCTGTTCCCAGGCTGGCCCAGCCTGGAAGTGACAGGAGGAACTTCTTCCACGCTGAGTCAGGGAGTGACGGCGGCTCCTGCCGCGGTGGCCGCGCTTCCTCCGGCAGGGCCAGCGCTGCCCCGCGGTTTTCCTGCTCTCCTGTGCCTTCCCCAGACAGGGAAATGGGGCTCCAGAGCCTGGCACTGCGGGAGTTAAACTGCTGGTGTGCAAGTGCTGTCAGAGCCACACAGGAGCTGCAAGGAAAACGAGCTGTTTGCTTCGACCTGTGCTGCAGGCAGCAGGAATGGCCTCGCCAAGGGCGGTCGCTCTCCCTTCCGCCGCCCCTTCAGCAGGAAAACGGGATTAGATTTGCCTGTGCATCCCCCCACACACCCCTGCATTCCCACTGCTGATCCCCATGCGCGAGATGAGCCCAGGGAGGGTGGGAGCCGCTGGTCCAGCCCTGGGAGAGCCCTGCCAGCCCCTCCAGGTCACACAGAGGGGCAGGGGCTGGACCCAGCTCAGCTCTCCCTGCCTGCGCCCCCCTCTCCGAACACTCTCCTGCTCACAGGGATTATTCCAGTGTGGGTTCCCACAGAGGCTCCTGCCAGAGCAGCCCCTGCCTGGCTCCCCCCAGGGTCTGGCTGTGACACAGGGACGGTGCTGGTGGCTGTCACACTCACAGGCAGAGCTCACCGTGCTCCCCACGCTGACCCAACACCCACTGACCGTGTTCGGGCATGACCCTGCCCTTCTGCCCTTCCCATCCAGCTCCAGCCGTGAGACACCAGGCTTGTGTCCCAGCCCTGAGCCCCCCAGAGCCCTCTGCTCCTGGCACAGCCCCGGGGCAGTGCAGGGGAGCCCTGGGAAGGCAGCAGCAGCAGGAGGAGGAGAGGTGAGAGGTCAGGGCAATATTTACTCAGACATCACCTTTCACTTTTATGAAGTGGGGAAACGGTGCTGGAGCAGGAAAAGGGCTGTGAGGGATGTTCCCTCCTGGAAGCTGCTGTCACAGCAAACACAGCACGGAGCTGGCCCCAGAGAGCCAGGGCCTGGCTGGGACAGGACCCTCCAACCCCACACGGGGCTGAGGATGGCTCCCGGGCTCCATCTGGGAATGGCCAGACAGGCAGGAGCTCTGCAGAGCCTCTCTGGGCTGCAGGAGGTGCCCAGGCATTCAGGAGCCCACGGCACAGTGGGGTCATCCCTGGGCACTGAGATTTTCAGAAACTGGCAGGCAGGGAGCAGGGGGCAGAGCGAGCATGGGATCAGCTGGGTGCCAGAACTCCCACAGGGGAAGCTCTCAGGAGACCCTTCCCCTTCAGCAGGGGGGATGGAGCTGAGCGTGCCCCCAGCACGGAGCTGGGCAGGGTGTGCCAGGCAAGGAGGGGCAGCAGGGGCTGCCAGCTGGGCACAGCAGAGCCCTGGCAGGGCTCCCCCAGGCTCGCTCTCCCCGTGCCTTCGGAGATCATCCGGACTTTTTTATAACGTGACTCTGATGCCTTTTATCTCCAGCTCTGAATGCAATTTTAGCCCAGGCAAAGCTGGATTAAATTTTCATAGTAGGATACATTTATCTTGCTTTTCACCCCCTCCCAGGTCGATTTCAGCCAAACAGAAGCTGCGATTACAGCGAGAAACATGAGATGGGCTCTCTCCGATAAGGAGGGGAGGGCTCCTCTTCCCCGGCCCCGCATCCCTGGCAGCATCGCGGTACTCGGCCCCGCACAGCCGATCAGAATTGGCGCTCCAGCCCAGCAGGGAGCACGCAGCACATCAGCTCCATCCCTGACACGTGTTGCACTCGAGAGCTTGGGGAAGTTGCGCTTCCTCGGGAAAACGCTGCTGGAGCAGCCTCGCCCCAGCGGGCACAGGAGCCACGCACACGGAGTGAGGACATGCGGCCACAGCCAGCCGGGATCTCTCGGGAATGTCTAAAAAGCACCGAAATCCCCCTGTGCCCCTTCCAGCGCTGCGCTCCGGGTCAGGTTCCCAGCCCCTGCACCCCGTCCCCCATCGCAGCAGCCTGGGGCTGCAGCTCAGCGCAGCTTGGCTCCTCTTTGCTGGGTTTGTGTTCGGGTTTTAGTTGGATCCAGAGGATCCCCTCTAGTGGGATGAGGAGGAATTTCAAGCCCACATCCCACCCCCAATTCCCAGCCGCGCAGGCTGGGTGCTGGGAGCAGGCTCGGGACATCCTCAGCCCCTTTTGCCATTTTTCCCATCGCAGGTGCAGCCGCAACCAGGCTGAAATGTGGATGCGCAGGTGGGGAGAACCGGAGAAAAGAGAAACGCTGCACAGACATGAGGACAAATCCCTCCACGGCCGCAAGAGGAGAGAACTTCCACCAGCAAAACACCTTTGGCAATCAGGGGCCGCCTGGCCCGCGTGTGCCACCGTGCTCAGTGCCGCTGGGGGTGGCAGGGCCACCCTGTGACACACAGCACGGGGGGACACGGCCCGGGCTGCCCAGCCCGAGTCCCTGCCGGCATCACCCCGCAGGAAATCCATTTCTTTTCGCCGCAGACAGCGGCTCTGAGCGCGGCCCCGGGCGGACAGCGCTGCTCTCCATTCTACTTTTGTTCCCGCTGCGCTTTTCAGCCGCGGCTCCCCGGGCGCACAAAGGGCTCGTGGCCTCCCGGCCCGCTCGCCAGCCAGCCCCGCTGTGCCCTCGCCCTGCCCGGGACGGAGGTGGCACCGAGTTGAGGAGGTCCCCAGGGATGCTCCGGGTGACACCGACACTTCAGCTCCTTCGGATGCCGCCCCCGTGCCCGCGGCTCAGCCCGGAGGAGTTTGGAGCACCTTTTCCCCCTCAGTTCCCCCCGAGGATTTAGGAGCACCTTTTCCCCCTTGGTCCCCCCAAGGATTTAGGAGCACCTTTTCCCCCTTGGTCCCCCCGAGGATTTAGGAGCACCTTTTCCCCCTTGGTCCCCCAGAGGATTTAGGAGCACCTTTTCCCTCTCAGTCCCCCCCGAGGATTTAGGAGCACCTTTTCCCCCTCAGTCCCCCCGGAGGATTTAGGAGCACCTTTTCCCCCTTGGTCCCCCTGCCCTCCCCTTTGCTGTTGTGGCGGTGGCCTCCCAGCCAAGCTGGTTAAGAGATTAACACTCTAAAAACCACATTTACTCTAATTAGCCATGAAATCTTTGTAACTAAGTGAAAAAATGTTTCCCTTGAGGGATTTTTGTCCATTCATCACTGTTTGAATTGCCAGGGAGGGGGGTGGGGAAGAGAAAAGAGGGGGGACGAGAGAAAAAACCCTCAGATCTAATGAATTAATAGCAGAATGCCCTGAGGGAGCAGCGGCTCCTCCACAACACGGGCACCTCAAAGGGGGCTTTTCACAGCCCGCCGAAGGGACGCTGCTGAATTATTTCGAGTTAACAGACTGTAACAGCTCCGCTCCCGTTTGAGCCGGGCAGCTCGGCCAGCGCTCCGCTCCTCGTTCCCTTGCACAGGGACGGACAGACGGACGCTGTGCCCGGCCCCTGGGTGCCCTGCAGACAGTCGGGGGGGCACAGGGCACTGCTGGCAGCACCACCAGTGCCCCCAGTTCCTGTTGTACCGGGAAAAACATTTCAGAGTTAGGTGGGAGGGGAGGCAGAGAATCTTGCCACAACTTAGGCCCATAAATATTTCATATCGCTGGAAGAAGAACGATTATATTCCTGCCAGCACTTTTCTTGTGTATTTTAAATGTGTCACCGCCTTCTACTTTCTCCCCCGTTTGTGTTTCTTGTAACAGGCCCATGAAATAAAGATTAGCTGAATAATCAAGAGTGTTTAGAAATGTGAAGGGGCCTGTCTCAGGAGCACTGCATGCTCAGGTTCATCTTTTTCCAGGTTTTTTCCCCCCCTCTTTTTAAGGATGCGGAAGGCGGGTGGGGGAGCGTGGTTTCCACGGGGTGGGAGCGGAGCCCGAGCGGCGAGCGCGCCCTGCCCCGTCAGGAATGACAGGCTCGGCGCCGTGAGGAGCAGGGGGGCACTCCCCCCATTACATATTTATCGTTCGGGCTGCAGAGGGGCCAATTAAAACAGCTTGATCAGCGCCGTGTTGGAGCAGCCGCGGATGTGCGGGGAGAGGCGGGGTGAGAGGGGCAGGTGCGCACGCTGCTGTTGGGATGTGGTGCAGTCCCTTCCCCGAGAGCCACAAACCAGCCTCGGGGAGCAAAGGTGCCCCTGCACCCCTAGGAGAGCATCCCTCGGGGAGCAAAGATGCCTCTGCTCCCCCAGAATCATCCATCAGGGAGCAAAGGTGCTTCTGCACCCCCAGGAGAGCATCCATCAGTGAGCAAAGGTAACCCTGCACCCCCAGGATCATCCCTCAGTGAGCAAAGGTAACTCTGCTCCCCCAGGATCATCCCTCAGGGAGCAAAGGTGCCTCTGCACCCCCAGGAGAGCATCCTTTAGCCAACAAAGCTGCCCCTGCTCCCCCAGGATCATCCCTCAGTGAGCAAAGGTGCCCCTGCTCCCCCAGGAGAGCATCCTTTAGTCAACAAAGGTACCCCTGCCCCCCCAGGAGAGCATCTCTCAGGGAGCAAAGGTACCCCTGCTCCCCCCGGAGAGCATCCTTTATCCAACAACGCTGCCCCTGCTCCCCCGGCACAGCGTCACGCTGGCACCCAGCAGCCAGCCCAGCTTCCCACCTTCAGCTCCTCACCACTCACGCAGTTTCTAAATATCGGCTTTGCTTTCTCTCCCAGTTCAGCTCCTCATCTCAGCTGCCCACGGCATGAGACAGTCTGCACCTACATCTGCCCTAGCTTTTGGGCAACCTTTCCCAGGCATGCTCGAGACTCCCACATTTGGCTGCAACAGGAGTTCCCTAAGTAAGTTCTGGAAAGCCTCGTGGCGGAACCTAAATGGGAGATGTCGGGAAGAGCCTGCAAATCACACATTTCCCCGAGGCTCCGCAGGGTCTGCCCGGCAAAGCGCTCCAAGTGCCACCTCCGTGCAGCCGCTTTGCGAGCCGATCTGTCACATCCTGATGCAATTTGCTGAGGAGAGTTAAAGATCACGGGGCAGGAGCAGTGCCCCCTTCCTTCTCCGGGTCCCGCAGCTTCCCTCCCGCATCCCTGGAGCTCGGGAGGAGGGGAGGCTCAGGGTTAAGCGGGGAAGGAGGCAGAGCTCGGCAAGAGCTGCTTCCATCGTGTTGGTGGATTATGTGCAGCTCTCACGCAGCATCTGCTACCTGCTTCCACCGCACCAACTTGTTCTGAGCCGGGGGGGAAACTCCACGATTAATTACATCAAACAGCACCATAAAGACAATGAGGAGTAAATTGGGTTACTTTATCTTCTTGCGACGAGCGCTGGGGATGTGGTTGGGAGGGTTGGGAGGGATGGCTGCCTTGCCTGATAAGCCGTTTCACAAGTGACACCGCTGGGTCACGTCCCTCACTGCTCGCACCGAGCTTCTCGAATCAAAGCTGCTTTATCTGGTCCCCTGCACCACCCCAGAGCAGCACCTTTGAGCTCTGAGGGTCCTCAATGTGACAACAAATGGCAAAAGGACAGCAATAAAGACCAAAAGAGCCCCATTGAGTTCTAAAGGATCTAACACCTCTGTGTTAAAGGTAAAAAGCCAAACATCTGTTCGAGGATGGCACAGATTCTTGCGAGGCATCTGTCCCTCAGCCGTAAGTAGGTCATCTCATCTCACTTTAGTCACCGTTATCAATGAAGCCATCCAGAGCAGGAGGGACAGGACCGCGTCCCCAGCTCAGCTCGAGTCCATCAAGCACCTTGAAGCCACTAGTGAAGCATCAAGTGCCCAGCAAAGAGCAGGAGCAGCCTTTGAGCAGTGGTTTTACATCATGGCACTCTGAGAACTTCACGTTCCCTCACCCCCGAGCCTCAGCTGCTGCTCACAGACACACAGGGGATTTTTTCCCTCTGCCACTTGCCGTTCACCTCGCTTAAAATTAACCTATTGACTTTCTGATACCCCTTAGAAGGCAGATTAATTGAACATCACTCACTTCACCTCCAGCAACGGGCGAGTATTGGCCATAGCGTGAATGGAGACAAAGCCGGGAATGCCTGACCGTGCCAGGTTAAACGGAGGTCACGGCCGGCGAGGACAGCTCACCCAGAGCAGCCCCGGCTGTCACCGACACCCATCCGACAGCGCCGGGGCTGCGGAGACCGGGACCGTGGCCCGGGAGTCGGGATTTCCCTCAAGGGAGCACAAGCGCATTCGGAATCTCTCCCCTCGTCACCGTCCAAAAAGGGTCTCGCGCGGATTTAGGAAAGTTTTAGTGGGGATTTTGTGTCTTTTCCCCTAAGATTCAGGGGTGTTTTCCAAAAAGTGCCTCCTTGCTGACAGGAACTTTTTATGGAGGTGAGTTTATCGCGCTGCATTGGCTCCAGACCGTGACTGAGCGGTACCAAGCGGCCGCAGAATTAACGAGGAAACAGCGATGTCTAACGGGAGCGCGGAGCAGTCTAACGGGGAGGGAGCGGGCGCTGGATTCGCTGGAACCGGGCAAGCGGAGCGGTTCCTCCATCCCTTCCCCAGGCACCCCCGGCATCTCCGCGCAGCCCCGCGGGCACGGCCGGGACCGGCGGGGCCGGAGCCAACGGGCACCACCCCGCGCTCCGCAGCCCCCG
>WBNO01031263.1:234450-246183 GCA_013400575.1 Peucedramus taeniatus
GGAGCCGGGGCCGGGGCCGCGGAACAAAGCCCCGGAGCGGCCGGGGCAGCCTCCCCGAGCGGGGCTGCGCGGCACAGCTGTCCCCGAGAGAGCCCCGCAGCTGCCCCCGCAGCTGTCCCGCCTCGGGGGGGCTGCGGCAGCGGAACGGGGCTCTCGGGTTCTGTCCCCAGCTCTGACCCCCCGCGCACCCCTCGGCTCCGGTTCTGGCGGCAGGAGAGACAGCCGAGCTCTCCATTCCTCAGTTTCCCCATCTCTGCAAGGGCTGGCAGCCTGGTTTTCTGCCAAGGCCGGGTCACCTCCAGCAGAGCTGGAGCTGGGCGTGTGCTGCAGTGCCCCTGAAGCCACTGACCCCCACAGCTCCTGCCAAAAGCTGCCAGAACCCAGCCACGGTGGCCACGGCCAGCTGGGACAGGGCGCCCTGTGACCACCCACTGCTGGCAACCAGAGAACCCCTCCTTGGGGTTGGGTGGCTCAGCCACAGAGCCATAACCTGGCCTTTCCTGCTGCCTTAGCACGGGGAGAAACACCTGGAAACTGCAGGGTACCCAAAGGGAGGAGCATCTTCCAACAGCCCACGCCCCACTGGTCACCTGCAGCAGCCCACAGGGGTTTGGGAACACCTGGAGTCAGGGAGGAAAAGCCAGTCCCGGTGCCACAGCAGGAAATTCTGCTCCTGAAAGGCAGCACCACGGTCCAGCTGACCCTGACCCAGGCAGGGGCATGGGAATGATTCCGAGCAGTGCAACTGGTGGAGGGGATCAATACCATGATGGATTGCTGTTTGCCAGCTCTTGTCATCGGGAATTTTTAAACCATTTTTCTGTTACACATTGGAACAGTTGCAAGAGAAAAATCAGAGCCATCATCCTGGGCCTCCTCCACAACAAATCTGAGGGACAAACCAACCCAACCTCCTCTTACAGTTCCCCTCCAGCCCAGCCTGTGTCACCCTCACTGCTGTCACCATGGCCACGGCAGTGGCCTCGCTGCATCTTCCCTGCCTGGTGCACGTTAGCAGGACCCTGCAAGAGCAGTTTTGGGTGGAAAAGGACGCGGTTGTGGTTGGTTTTGCTGTTTGCCCCCTGGAGAGGATTCAGGAAGCCCTAAAGGGAAGTCCAGCAAGGAATGAAAGCCTTTGCATCCCCCTGTGCAGATCCCTGCCCCCTGCCCTGGGGTTATAACCAGCCCTGCACTGCCCCTCCCCGGGGAAGGAAGCCACAGGTTGGTTGGTCAGTGTTCTCCACATCCATCCCAGCAGTGTCACCATCCTCTCAGCAGCCCCTGCAGAGCCCTCAGGGAGCACGGGCAGAGCTCCTGCACAGCCCAGCCCACCCCCACAGAAAGGGTCCCCTCGACCTCACTGCAGCTCCAGAGCTGAGGACTTTGGCAGCCTGGAGAGGTCCCCAAGCTGTGGCTGCTGAGCTCGGGAGAGGCAGCAGAAGGC
This sequence comes from Peucedramus taeniatus, assembly GCA_013400575.1. Lineage (NCBI taxonomy): Eukaryota > Metazoa > Chordata > Aves > Passeriformes > Fringillidae > Peucedramus > Peucedramus taeniatus. The sequence continues at coordinate 235,895 of WBNO01031263.1, forward strand.
ACTCAGTGGATGGCAGCACTGGCTCCTGAGCAGCCTTTTCTCTCTCCCCCTCTGTTCCCAGTACAGCTCCCGTGCTTCACATCCCCACAAACGGAGCCAAACCCCATTGCAAACCCCACCTTTGGGTAAAGGCACATCCCACCAAGGCAGCTCCTCCTCGTGCAGAGCCTCACAGGGCAGGGCAGACACTCTCTACAGGCTCTCCCTTCCTCTCCTCTTTGCAGGCCCTGTCTGCATCCTGCCTCCAGTTTATTATTTACTGATGGTCAGTGTGCTCCTGGATGCAGAGGCTGTTTCCAGCTACTTATTCCAGCATTGCTGGGCCGGGGAGCACCAGGGAAAGTCCAGGCTCTGTTTGGAGCCCGTGCATCCCGAATTTCTTTGTCTGTATCTTTGATAACCGCCTTTTCCCCAGAGCGTGGGGTCACGAACCTGTCTGATCAGGAGCCTTTCACCCTGGCAGCGCCCAGCGCTGCTCTCCTGGCACTGCCGGTACCCGGCTTCAGACACCGCCCCGGGCACTGCCCTCCGTGCCGGGACCCAGCCTTTGCTCCCTCCATCCCCAGGGCAATAAAACAGAGCCATCGCTTCCCGGACAACCACGGCAGGGAAAGAGAGCAGGGGAAAGAGCCTTTGGCCCGTTCCCGGGGGTTTTCGGCCGCGGGGAGCGCGTCCAGGCGGTTCCGGCGAGGAGCGGCTGTGCGAGGCCAAGAGCACCATCTATAGGCACCGTCTATAGGCGCCGGCAGCTCCCGCTGCCAGCCAGCCCCGCAGAAACACAGCGCAGCTAATAATTATTCAGCACTAATCACTACAATAGAAGAATCATAGGCAGTTATTTAGAAATGATTGTTTCCCCTCGGTTATTACTTATGACAGTGAAAGGAAGTATCAAGTAGTCAAACCCACATGTATATGGGAAGCTGAGTGAAGGATCAATGGGAATTTAACCAGCACTTTGCACTATTCTTCCTCTTTAGAAGAGCCTTGTCAAGTGATTTTTCTCTCTCTCTCCTGTTCATCACGTCTTCTTGGGAAATAAAAAGGATTTTTCTTTTCCTAGCACTCCTTATCCCTTCCTCTCCTCGGATTTTCCCATAACTCCGAGCTCCGGCTCCATCCTCTGCATCCCCTGGTTTGAACTGAGCTGAAATTAACTCTGGCTTTTTCCTTCTAAAACAAACTCTGGTTTCATTAAGTGCAAGGGCAGGAGAACAGAAAGTCTCTGGATCCCGAGTTCCAGAGTGTCTTGTTACTGTCAGAAACACAATTGCCTGTGCCGGGGTTGTGTCAGGAATTCCAGGTGCACACAATGTGCCATTTTTAATCATCTTCCCACAGCTAAGAGCTGAAAGAAAGGGGATCATACAGAGGAGAGCACAAAAATAACCCTGGAAAAAACCCAGTAATATTTAACGATGTTGAAAAATCAAATACAACCTGAAAACATTGGCCAGGCTGGCCCATACCAGGAGTGACAGGGTCACCTTCTCCTCTCCTTCCTTTGGCTCCTCAGCGTGACCCAAGCTCTGCACACCACTCCCACCTCTTTTTAAATAAATATTCTGCTGCATCCTTGTGTTTCCCCCTCCAGAGCTGCACGTGTCCCTGCCAGGAGCAGGGAGAGGTTCCCAGCTCGGTCACAAGCCAAGCAAAGTGGCCGAGGAAAGGTCACCTGAGGAGGCTGTGAGCCCCCTGTGGCCTCTGGTGCCACTCTGAAGCACAGCTGTGCTCCAAAGTGTCCCCAAAGTGTCCCGTGAGTGCTGGGCCACGTGACAGAGCGGGGCACAGGGGCTGAGAGCAGGGAGCTGAGCCTTCCCCAGGCCAGGCCATGGGACTGGGAGTGCATCCACGGCTTTTGGAAGCGTTCCCCATCCCAGCTGCTGACCCCGACCCAGCTGTGCTGCCCTGGCCCCAGCAGGGCCCCTCCAGCTGCTGGAGAGTGCCTGAGGCAGGACTGGCTTTGCTGGAGCCTCCCAGGGGTGCTGAGGGCCAGGCAGGGATCAGGGGCTGGGATCAAAGGGGGTGAGGAGTCAATGATTGGCCCCTAGTGAAGGAGTGCCCACAGGTGCACAGAGATCCCAAATGCAGCAGGGCCACGGTGACACTGCTGTCCCCTCTGGAGGGGGTGCATACCCAAAGGGGGCTTTACCAGGGCTCCTACTGGGGCTTCCCAAAATCTCTGCCTCTGAATTTCCTCAGGGCTGGCTGAATTCCACCTGCAGGGCTGCCCCTTCCCCAGCTCTCTGGAGGGGTGTCTTGGGGGGAGAAGCAGCTCCACAATTCAGTTCAGGTGCTTGCTGTGATTAAGAAGCTGCTTTAGCAATAAATCTCCCCTGCCCGCTCCCTGCTCTGCGCTCATTGGAAATCTTTAGTTCCTTCATCATAAAGAAATGAGTATTTCAAGCTCCCTGTCCTAATGAAGGTAAAATACAGAGCATATTGTCAAACACGCTGTGGCTCTGCCTTCTATTCCACAATAATCTTTCTAATTCTTCTGTAGGTGCAGTGTATCACTGACACTGCCAGACGCAATGAAATGCAAACCAAAATGATTTTAAACCCTAATTTCATCTCTTCTTTTCCCTCTTGTCTGAGGAGATGGAGATTTTTTTCTCCCCCTGCATAATAGGTGGGAGCGGGGTGGAACTGGAAATCCTTTGATTTGTGGCTCTGGCAGTGTTAATCTGCTGCTGCAAATTCTGCAAAGCGTTCTGCAAGTGATGGAGGAATGCAGAGCCTGCTCAGTGCTCCAGACTCTTTCCAGGACTCTTAGGAGCTTTGTCAGGAAGGGTGGGGGATGTTCACAGTCAAATATAAACCCAGAAGTTTATAAAACTCCTTCTGTTCAGGTAGCTCAGCCAGTACCAGAGAAAGGCAGAGCAGACACAAGTTCATTTTAAACACTATTATCAGTTTTGTTACAACCACAAAGAACAGAGGCTGGGAAAGGATAAAAACAACAAAAGAAGAAAACTTCAAGAGCACCAACCCTTTCATTTCCCCCGAATTTCCACCTCACCTGCTCCTCCAGCACCTCCTTGCAGCTCTCTCAGTGCCCAGGGCATCAGAGTGAGGAAGCCTCAGCTCCAGCCCTGCAGGAGTTCTGGAGCCCAGGCTCTGTCTGGGGCTCCCCTCTCCTGCCCTCCCCACCACAGAGGCTGCCCTGGGCTACAGAAATGTGGATCATATGGAGAGATTCATTTCATGTGTGTGAGTGCTGATTGCAGCAAGGTCCTGGGTTTAATTGATGTCTTGGATCATGTGTGGGGAGTGTATCCAGGGAGTTTTCACCTCACAGATGTACAGAGAGGGACCTCCTCTGGCTCCTTTCTTTGCCTCAATACCCAGCAAGGGGCCCAGGAATATTGGGGGATTAATGTCACAACAGAGGGAAAAAGTCTGCCATTCAATCTATTTAAACATTTGATTTCACCAGTGCACCAATTAGACATTCCCTGTCTAAAGAGACCACGGATTAAAGCAACAGCAACGCTGAAAAAAACCATAATCTCTTTGGAGATCTGTCTGTGGACGGATCTTTTCTCTCAAATGATCAAGGCAAATATATGAAATTGAAAAAAAAAATAAAAAGAAAAAAAGACCTCTTAGAAGTAAACTTTAGGGCTATGTGAATAATTTCCCCGTTCTTGTCTGAGCTCCCTTTCATGAGCTGCTTTTCCTTTCCCTGGCACCTTTTTCCTCAAGCCCATTTGCATTCCCCTAATTAAGGAGCTGCCAGCCCTGCAGATGCCACTGGCTGCCCTTGGTGGGGTCTGCAGGAGCCTTTCAGATGCTGATCCCAAGTGCCCAGGTCAGGGGCAGGTGGATGAAGCCACCCCAGAGTGGAGTCCCAGCTCCTGCTGGGGACAAACCCCGACCCCAAACCAGGGAGCTCCACTGCAGCTTCCACCAAAACCAGGGGAGAGCTTGGATTTCCTTCAGTGACACCTCCAGAGCTGTCACAGGTGTCTCCACTGAGCTGCTGGCACTTGGCAAACTGCTCTGCTTCTAACAAGTTTCCTTCAGGCAAAAGAAGGCCCCAAATCTCCTTTTTTCCCCTCCCCAAAGCCACTCAGGGTGGTGGTGATGGCACCTCCCTGGTGCCAGCCTGCCCCTGGTCACTGGGATCTGGGATGGATCCTGGGGTATTAGGAAAGACAAAAGCACAACCTGAGGAAGAAAAAAAGCCCCAAACTCCTGTCCAAGCCCCTGTGTCATTCTCAGGCTGACTGACCCCAGAGTCATCCCCATGTGCTCCCCTCGCTGTGCACCAGGAAAGGCAGGGAGGGAAGAACTGGATCACAAAAAAAGAGACCAAGGGAATTATTTCTGCCAGCTCCAATCCCTCCGTGGCTCTGCCAGGAGCCACTTCCAGCTCCTCTCTCCTTATTTAGATGAGTAGAAGGTTTAAATGGGGAAGTTTTCCTTGGCAAATGTGTTCTGGCAGCTGAACTGGACCAGTTAAATATACCCAGCCCAGACAAAAGGAACAGGCTGTTTCCAATCAGGAACGCTGGTGTTTTTCTCTTCCATGACTTCTGGTGTTCCTTGGGCCAGGGGTTCAGCTCAGGAGAGGGGAGGAAGGGCAGGAGGAACCCAAATGTGCAGATCTGGCCAATCTGACCAACATGTGAATTCCTGGGTGCTGCAGCACCCTCAGGCTCCAGCTCCTGTGCCCTTGCAGGGCTTTAATCATCCCAAGTTTCTCATGGCCAGTCCAAACCCAATCCCAGAGCCCATTTTTCTGTCAGCTGGGGCAATTCCCAGGCCACAGAGCCCTTGTCTGGTGTTTGGCTGCTCCTCACACTCTTGCAGGAGGCACCAGAGGGTTTTCCAGGAGGATGTGACCCTTCCCTCCCTTCCCTTTGCAGAACTCCCCAGCCTGGAAGCAATCCAAACTAAATTGAAACAAGAAGTGACTTGGTGGGCTGTCCCTAAATCCGAGTATCTCATTTGAAGATAATTTTATCCATTATTTCTGCTGTGGTGCTGGACACCAAAGGTGAGAGCTCCCCGTGCCTGTTCAGCCGTTCCAGAGGGAGGGAATTTCATTTCTGCTGAAGAGGCTTTGCAGGAATTGCCCAGGGGAGGATCCCAGCTGGGATCCCTCCTGCAGGACAGGGTTCCACCACCAGGTACAGGAGCAGGAACCTGCCCAGCCCAGCCCCGGCAGACAAAGGGGCACAGGTCACTAACAAACCCCCAAAAAATAACAGAGCAGAGCCAGAAAAGCTGAACGTGCTCAACCCTGGAGAACAAAAGGAAGGGGAACCGTTTGTCACCTCATAAAGGAACTGGAAAAGAAAGTCTTTGACGATGAGGGAGGACGATTTGCTCTCATGGGCCACTGCACAGCCAAATATCTACAAGCTGTTCGGAGCAGACTGATTGCAGCAGGGCCAGAATGCCATTGTACGTGCTCTAAAAAAAACAGGAGGAGAAAACCACCACCACCACAGAGAGGTACTTCAGAAATAAATCACGGCCTATTCATTAAACCAGATTATTTTAGTGAAATCTATTTCCCCCTTCTCTTTATTGCTTTGTTTTCTTTTATGTTAATTCTGCGTCTGCTTAAAGTTGAATTCCTTGATCTGCAACATCTTTGGCTTTAATTTTTTTTTTTTTCCCCTCTCTTCTCCTCTTAGCAGCGAAATGAATTCAAATAATTTGCATTTATTGCAGCGAACATCCAGCCTCATCTGTAGCCTTTGGTGAGACTGAATTGCTTTTCTGCTTCACGGGGCACACGGAGAGGCTGCAGAGCCCCTCACCAGCCTGGAATCATCTCCCTGGCACTCCCACGGTGCTGCAATATTTATCATATTGATCCTCTATAAAATAAATAAGCAAAATGATATTATTGGAAGCAATGATCTGATGAACCCAGGGACTGAATCAATCACTTGGCAGGGACTTTGGAACAAGCAGCCGCTCGCTCTCAACTGTTTCCAGAGCCAATTTTCCTTACAAATGGGTTTCTCATCAACCTAAGCACCTCACAGAGGGAATGTGTCCTTCCACTGGATCTCCTTGGAAAACAGGAGTGTTTTATATGTGTGCCATACCAAATCTAACTTCTTTATAGCCACGCACTTCCATTTCTTAATTAACTTAAAATCTTCTTGAAAAAATGCTTGATTCATTTCAGGGATTTAGCTTGGAGAGACCTGAAATTCTCCCCAGTGCACAAAACCAGGGCTGGCTTCACACTGCTTCTGTTTGTTGAAAGAGATTTGTGAAAATTACAGCTACAAACACCGGGAATTTGCACAGCTTGTTTTCCGTGATGATCTCCTGTACCACAGGAACAATGTTCCTCCTGTATGCCATATTCTGTGCTGGTAATCCAGTGCCACAGGAGTCACATCTGTAACTTCCAAGATGCTCAGGAACAGAATTCACAGCTCCTCAAGGGGCAACACCTTGGGTTTAACCCCTTCTTTGCTGCCCGTCCCTATAAACCTGGAGGATCAGCCAGTGAACCCTGCCAGACCCTTCCCCGTGTCACCGGGACCCAAAACTTCTCTTGTGGTGTCACTGGGACCCAAAACTTCTCCCCTGGTGTCACCAGGGCCCAAACCCTCTCTTGTGGTGTCACCAGGACCCAAACCCTCTCCCCTGGTGTCACAAGGATCAAACCTTCTCCCCTGGTGTCACTGGGACCCAAATCCTCTGCTCTGGTGTCACTGGGACCCAAACCCTCTCCCCTGGTGTCACCAGGACCCAAACCCTCTCTTGTGGTGTCACCAGGACCCAAACCCTCTCTTGTGGTGTCACCAGGACCCAAACCCTCTCCCCTGGTGTCACCAGAACCCAAACCCTCTCTTGTGGTGTCACCAGGACCCAAACCCTCTCCCCTGGTGTCACCAGGACCCAAACCCTCTCCCCTGGTGTCACCAGGATCCAAACCCTCTCTTGTGGTGTCACCAGGACCCAAACCCTCTCCCCTGGTGTCACCAGAACCCAAACCCTCTCTTGTGGTGTCACCAGGACCCAAACCCTCTCCCCTGGTGTCCAGACCTCTCATTTCACACAGCACAGGAAAAGAATTCCATGAAAAATCAGCCTGATTGGGGAAAAGGCTCAAATTTATTGATCCCTGCATGAGAAGTACACAGTGCCTGTAATCAAACACGTGTAGGTTGGGAGCTGCTTGGCTGCCCTTGGGTCTGTTCCTCGAGTGAGCTGCACACAGACAGACAGACAGACAGACAGACTGCTCCCTCCCTGTGACTGCAGGCCTGGGGAGGAGGAATAAATTAATCAAGCTTACCTCTCCTCGAAGGAAAGCCAATCAAGCTGGCTTTTCCAAGGATAACTGCCATAAACCCTGCATAAAAAGGGGAAAAAAATACAGCTGGGACCTCCACATTGGCTTTTTAACAGCTGTTTGTAAATATGTCTAATAACTCATCCTGTCAGCATGCTCGCCTGGCCATTACAAGGAAATATTCATAAATGCTATTCCCAGTGCTGATGGCTCCATTTCCTTAATGAAATCCACAGAGTTTACTTTGCAAAGTTTAATTGCTGGAAGAATGGGTGTCGGGTTTCTGCAGCCGACCTGCTGCCCTGAAATCCTTCCAGCTCCCATGTTCAACAAGGAAAGAACTTAATGGAGCTTTTGCAGCAGTGGCTTAGCAGCTAAGCCACCTTTAAGCAATAATCCCAGCAAATATAGGTGGAGATGCTGGAATCTGCAGCCTTCCAGGAGAATAGATTTTAAGTAATATGAAATTCAGTCCTGCTAATTGACTGAGCAGGGGATTTCTGTGGGGAATGCCTCCAGCATTGAAATCCAGGCATCGATTGCATCTCATGGATGTCTGCAGCAGGATGGAGCTGGAAAAGGAACAGCTGGGTGAGGAGTGAGCAGGGCCAGGCAGGGATGGTGAGAGCACTGTAATCCTTGGGTTGGTAACACACACCCCAAAGTCCTGGGGATCCTCACCTTCCACCTTTTACCCACTAAATCTGTCATAAACAGAAGACTGAAACTGCTGGAATTACTGTGGAATCTCTGATTTCACTGGCTCTGATTTAACCCCTGCATTTCCCACCAGCCAGGAGCCCAATTCCCCTCAGGGATCTGAAACCATCCCCAGAGGGGCAGAGCCAGGGCTGAAGCTGGCTTTGACCACACAAATCCCCGTGCCCAGGACCTGCCAATCCCATCCCCGACTCTCAGGGTGGGAATGGCAACCCCAGCGATCTCATCTGACCCCAAACAAACTGGGAGAGGTTCAAACCCAAGCCTGAACCAAACTGCTGAGCCAGCAGCGCTGGGGTGATTTTTAGGGACATTCACACACAGAACAAACTCATTTCAGCACGGTCTCTCTCCTGCTCTGCCATGGAAAACAGCCTGGAAAACAGCAAGTGCTGCTGCCAGCAGGGAGGGGAGCTGGGTGCCAGCACTTAAACAAGATCAATCACTTCCAAGAGCAGAGCTCCAAAGCTCCCCGCGTGCCCCAGCAGCTTTGCACTGCTCGAGTTTCTCCAGTTATGCAAAACTAAGCGAAAAACTTACTTTGGGAGGTGTGCGAGGGGACAAACAATTCCTCATTAACAGGACAAACAATTCCTCATTAATAGGAGCTGTTATTCATTAAATCCAGTCCAGGCCACAGCAGTTCCTAATCTGGTTTATGACCTGTCAGCCCCACACCTGTCCTTTCATAGATCACACAGAGATTTTGCCCCATGGAGTTCCAGCTGCAGACAGAAGAAAACGTGATTTTTCCTTTTTTCCCCCCGAATTTTTGTAAAACATCGTTATTTTGTGATATTTCACATAGAAAAGTGAACTCTCCAAGCCCAGCACAGACCCTGCCCCTGCTCAGCACCAACCCCCACACGGGAGCAGGGGGTTCAAAGGGCCCCTTTGGGGCAGCCCCATGGCATCAGCTGGGCTCTCCCTGGGGCCAGGGAAGGGCTGGAGGCCCTGCAGGGACAGCCTGGAGCAGTGAGCAGTAACCAGCAGCTGGGAGCTGAGCTCTGTTTGTTTTTACTTCTGCCAGACTCCAGCAAAGCAGAAGCTGATCATATGTGAAAGAGGCAGGATTTGAACAAGATCTCAGACAATAAAAAGGGCAAGGCAGAGGAGCCTGCAGGAGGAAGGATGATGCAGTTTATTCCCAGATGGAGGCTTTCTCTGCTGCCTCAGATGCTGGGGTCAGAGGAGGACAGATAACTGAATCCCCTTTAAAGCTCAGGAGGTGAGTGACTCTCGTGTACCCCTCTCTGACAGACAATTTCTCTACGAGCCCTACAGGAGTACACAGCAGAAAAAAGGCTCCAGCCTTTGAAAAATCACCCTGCAGAGGCTGTGCCTGCCCAGGGTCCAGCAGAGGGATGTCCCCAGGCTCTGCCAGCCCAGCCCAGCCCAGCAAGGTGCTGCTCCCAGTCCCACAGCCCAGCCTCTCCAGCCCGGAGCAGAGGCTCCAGCTCACAGTTTTTTGGGGAGGAAGAGCTGCTCAACACCTCAGCTAGCACAGCTGAGCCCTCTCAGCCACAGGAGCCTGCTCTGCCTCCTCCCAGTGCTTCAGGCAAACTGGGGAAGTTCCTGCTGTGCCCACAGCCCGGGGGATCAGCAGGGGATGGAGATGGACACCGGGAATTTTTGGGGTGGCCATCCAGGAGAGCGGCTGGCTGAGAGTGGGGATGGGGCTGTGCCTTGCTGTGGGGCTGCCTGAGCACTGCCCAGTCCCACTTTCACACCCCAAACCCCAGTTCCAGTTCTCTCCTCTCCTCCTGGCTCTGCACGGCTCCTCTGGCCATGCCAAGGTGCTCGGGGCCCTGCCAGGGCTGAAGAGGGGGAAGGTTTGTGCAGGAAAATCCACCTCTCCCCTGCTCTCCTCCCTCACCCCATTCCTGGGGTGATCCTTGTGGATGGATCCTTTGCAGGATATTCCAGGGGACACCAGCCTGCAGGAATAAAACCCAGCTGGTGTTTGTAAAGAAACAGGGACAAGGACCCACAAATAATCCCCAGTTTGGGCTCACAGAGATCAACTTGTGCTGTGCAGGTGGGAGCACCTGGCAGGAGGGATTTGAGAGCCAAAGAAGGTGCCGGGGAATGTGAGTCCTGTGGGTGTGCCTGACCCAGCCCCATGGCACCCACAGCATCACCCACAGCACCCCACAGCACCCACAGCATCATCCACAGCACCCACAGCATCACCCACAGCACCCACAGCATCACCCACAGCACCCCACAGCACCCCACAGCACCCACAGCATCATCCACAGCACCCACAGCATCACCCACAGCACCCACAGCA
>WBNO01031263.1:246250-286163 GCA_013400575.1 Peucedramus taeniatus
GCATCACCCACAGCATCACCCACAGCATCACTCACAGCATCACTCACAGCATCACCCACAGCATCCACAGCATCATCCACAGCACCATCCACAGCATCATCCACAGCATCATCCACAGCATCACCCACAGCATCACCCACAGCACCATCCACAGCACCCAGAGCACCCCACAACACCCTCCATGGCACCCCACAGCACCCATGGCCCTGCAGCTCCTAAGCCCCCATCTCCATCTGCCCCTGGAGCCCAGTCACACCCAGTGACACAGAAAAACAGAATCCCAGGCTCCTTCTGAGGGAAAAAGTCTGGAGCATCAGCCACTGATGGTTTTACCTTCATTGGCTCAGCACCTGAAGCTCCCCCAGGTGCCCACGGGGAGCTGGCAAAGCCCTCCAAGCACTGAATAACTTCTGTCAATCTGTCCCCAAAGCCAGCCTCTGCTGTAGGCAAACGCTGCAATTTCCCAAGGAACCTTTTCATCCATTTTTTATGCAGCTCACTTTCTTCAAAGGCAGATTGGGGCTGGATGTGAGAAAGGAAACCAATATTTCACTTTCCTCCTGCTGCATTTTAATCCTGGAGTTTGGCACTTGGCTGAGCACTGCCCCAGTTTGCCAGGGAAGACATCAGGAGCCAGTGGGTAACAGCTCAGAGTCATTAGTGTAGAAGAGGACAGAATCTGGTTAATTGTTTTAAAGGCTATTCCTTTACAAGTTCTTTTTTTTTTTTCTTTATTTTAAAAATCAAGCTCTCTGCTCTGGCCTTCCCCTGCCATCCAGAGCCTTCCTCCCATCCCCACCTTCCTCTGCTCCCCCACTTCTTTCCTCCTCTTCATCACTCCTCCTTTCTGATCATTTATTTTAAACTGCTTTAGTTTTAATTAAACCCGTAAACAGGTACAAACAAACACGAAGAAAGGAAAGATTAAAGTCTCTTATCTACTAATTATAGTCCAGATGAGATGTTTCAGATAAATGATCAGAGCATGGTGTATTTATGGAGCTCATCAGCCTGTAATTAATTCTGCATCAGGGTTACACCCGTGTGGGCTTTTCTTTGTGGCACAGATTTGTTGCCTCCTCCTGCCCTCACCAGGAGCCTCACTGACTCAAACTGGGGGCAAAATAAATCTGACTTGACCCAAACACTGTTTTCACCTTTGGGGAGAGTTTATTCCTGCTGCCTCCCTGCTCAGCATCAGCCCAGGCTGGGCTCCACAGCCTCGTGTGTCCCTCTGCCCCATCCCTGTGTGAGCTGAGGAGGGCCCAGAGCTCCTGCCCCGTGCCCATCCTCTGCTGGAAAACCAGCTCCAATCAATGAATGTCCCTGTGTCAGCTGGAGCTCCTCACACAGGAGCCTGTAAAGATCTGCAAGGAATTGATCTGCATCAATTCAGGATTGGTTCCAGTTCCATCAGTTCTTTCACTTTGTAACTGTCTGTCCCTTCCCCGATCCATCTCTACGCAATTTTACATCATGATCACTCACCAAAATATCCCAGGGCTGTTATATTTTAAGCCTTTTCCATTTTTCCTTGCTGGTGGCTCTGGTTTAGGCTGTGGGTTCTCAGCAAAGACAGATTTGCCAGGCAGGGAATGGAGCTGCTGCCAGGGAAGGGGTGCCCTTACCCCTGCCAGGGCCACAGCAAGGGGCCAGCACCAGAAACTGGGGTTTTATCAGATCTTGAGCTGTAATTCACCTTAAAATGCTTCCTCTCCTTGTCAGTGCCCTCCAAGCACAGCACATCTGTATTTAATTGGGGCTGGAGGAGGTGAGGAAAGAACAGAACCCCCAGAACCCCCCAGAGCACCCGGGGAGTTTGGCAGGAGCTGGACCTGGGTGCCCTGAGGAGTTTTCCTCACACCTTGTGTCCATTTCATCCCCCAGCTCTCCACTCTGACTCTTTTTTTAAGAAAACAAATTATTCCCACATCAAAAATTACCTCTGTAAGGAAAATACCAATCTTTATTGTCCGTTTCTCATTATTTCTGTGCTGAAAAGCAGAGGAAAGCCCTGCAGTGAGAGGCAGGTTTGGGATGAGGCCCGTGGGGTTTGGTACCTGGATCACTGCTCGTGGCTGGGGCTCTGCTCTTACAAATCCACCTTAAACCATTCAGGAAACGTGAGCCCATCAATTTAAAGGGTTGAAACACAGCTGAAGGACACTCAGCTGTGCCCAGAGGTGCCTGGGGAGGTTTTGTTTTCAAAGTTAATGTGTCCACGGGGGCTCTGCTCAGCACTGGGGGTGGTACCAACACCTTCAGGAGACCCGGGGGCTCTGCTCAGGAATCTGAAACTTTCCTTCAGTCAGGAGGAAAACCCAGGAGCTGAATCCTATCCCAGCCCCAGGGCACAGCTGTGGCAGCTCCAGAAGAACAGAACTGCTGCTCAGAGCAGCTGGAACCTCCCTGACCCTCCCTCCTGTGGCTCCTGGAGATGCAGGGTCTGACTCAGACCCACACAAACATCCAACAAACAGCTCAGGGGTTGTCCCAGGAGGTGGGAATTGTGTTACAACCAAGCTTATAAAACCAGAGCTGTTAACAGTGGGAAAACTGCTGGGTTTTTCTCATTTTAGCCTCCCAGGCCTGGCCCTGGATGGTTTCCCAGTGCCTCTGACCAGCTCAGTGTGGCCATTTCCCACACAAGCACAGAAACAGCCAATCCACCCAAAGAAACAATTAAAAGCAGAGGTTATTAGTCTGCATTAACACCAATAAGTCTCAGAAATGAGAGAGAAATTGCTTTGCATTAATTTCTCTGCGTGTCCCGGTCTGAGCAGGGCTTTAATAAGAGCCACACTCATTGGAATTGTTTGCTGGTCACTCATCAGACTCAAAATGCAGTTCCTGGCAGGAATTTGCAGCCCTTTCAGCATGCTCTGACCTTGGAAGGAGCTTGGATTTGGGCAAGGACAGCCAGGTGCCACTGCCCTGCACAAACCCAAAGGGTTTGGGACAAGGGAGCAGCAGCCAAGGGGCTCAGGAATGGTTTTTGTCCACAGACACCAAACAAAATAAATTGTTTGTAAAAACCCAACCCAAACCCAGATTTTTGTTGGTTTTGAGAGCCTGCCTCTTTTCTTGACCAAGGCTTCAGAGGCAGCAGAGCATTTTCAGCCTCTTTATTACACACAAAATATATCCTGCAAATAGGTTAAAACCCAAAATCTTTCCTTCTTAAATACTGCCAGTATAGAGAAAAAAAATACCAGAGAATGGCTGCAGATTGAAAAAGGGAATAAAGGGTTTGTGCACAGGGCTGGGAGCAGCCCCTGGCTGCAGTGATAGCACCAGCACTGTCACCCCATCACACAGAGCTGCAATTGCCTGTCCCTCTTGGCTCTCCCCCCTCTTAATCCCTTTCTGCAGCTTTACTGAGTTCTTTACTTCCCTTTTATTATTTCCGGGGGCTTAAGTCAAGTTTTCAGCCAGGCTTCAAAGGGTCTGATCCATTCTGTGCCTGTAATTCCTGGACACCAACAACTGCCAGAAGAATGTTCTTGGGGCTCTGAGGAGCCACTGGAGGGGGATGAGCCCTCCACGGCTGCAGCTGATCCCAATCACGCTTCCCAAGGGCTGCAAGGAGGAAATCTCAGCCCCCAGCTGGTCCGTGCACGCTGAGGCTCTGCAGCAAACTGGGATATTCACATCTCAGTCCTGGAGAAGGAGCTCAGCTCAGGTGAGGTCACCCAGAGCACTCCATGGGGTTCCAGGCACAAAATCTGAGCTGTGGGAGAATCTGCTCCTGGCCCAGCAGGAGTCTGGCTGCTCCAGATGCTGAGAGATTGGAATTCTCTGGGGTTCCCTGGGCTCATCTGACTCCAGACAAGCAGGGGTGAGGTGTTTCCCTCCGAGCAGGGGTTCCTCTGGCACAACCCGGCCCTGACCCCACAGTGCTGCTCCCCTGTGCCCACCCCTGCCCCAAACCCATCCCCACTGCATTCCAGCCTGTGCCAGGACACAGCAGAGCTGCCAGTCACTGCAGTGATGCCTCAGGACTTTAGCTTTTATATTTTGCATATATTTGTAATTCTTTAGTGTGTAACTCTGAACTCCATATTCAGTGTCAGCTGCTGTTCTCCAGTTTTGGGCAGACACAACAATTCCTCTCCAGGCCTGGAATCAAGGACACCTCACTGCCCCAAGAAATTAAACAAAAGTGAGTTAGGGGAGCAAACTTGGGGTCAATGACTTCATTACCTGAAGCTGTAATTGGAACATTAACCCCCAATATGCAAATGGCCCAAACTTATAAAAGTGTGAAAACCCATGACCTGTCATCCATTTTTGGGTGGGTTTTGTCTGCCCTAAATGTACCTGAAGCCCTTCAATAAATACAACTGCTTTTTATTCCCTTATTTTTGTCTGGCCTCTGTTTTTAGGGAGCCCCAAAAGGCATCAGCAGAGCAGGGGAGCATCCCCAGCCTGCAGCATCATCCCCAGCACATGAATTATTACCCAAACTTCCCTGCTGTCAGCACATTCCTCTCCACACAACTTCCTATTATTATTTTTATTTATTTTTTGGCAGACAACCCCGAAATTTTAAACAGCTCAATCTTGCTCAAGCAATGCCACTGCCTCCAGCCTCCGGGATGAACTTTCCATAAAAACCAACAATAATCCTTCCACGGAGAATAGCAACCCACCCCAAACAAGCCTTTCATGTCTGCCTTTGTTTGTTTTGAGTTCGGAGTCTTTAGCAGCTCTGACTTCCACCCTAATTCACAGTAAGAGCCTTTTATTGGTCTCCACAGGAAAAAGAGACTTAAGGCATCCTTAAGCTTCACAGGAGAGGAGGGAGCAGCTCCTAACTCAGGGCAGGGAGGGAGGGTCCGTTCAGCTCGTTAAAACCCAGGGTTCCTCTTGCTCTGAGCCCCTTTGTGCTGCTGGGATTCCTTCAGAGAACACCAAGAAGGACCAGGAGTGGTGTGAAACCTCCCGAAAGCAGGGTGGGAAATGAGTCCCTCAGGCATTGCTGTGAGAGCTGTGAAGAACTGAGGGCTGGGGAGGACAGAGAGGGGAGATGCTGCAGGAGCCCAGAGCAGCTCAGGGTTTGGGCAGATGGAAACACCCTCAGCACCCCTGGATGCTGAATTCAGCATTTCATAGAGTCAAGGAATGCTCTGGGTGGGAAGGGACAGGAACAATCACCCAGTGCCACCCCTGCCATGGCAGGGACACCTCCCTCCATCCCTGGGCACTGCCAGGGGTGGGGAGATCATTCCTCACCCCTGTTCAGTGGGAAGGAAGAATGAGCAGAGCTGTATTTCACCGTGAGGAAGGTCAAGATCCTGCCACCAGCACATGAATCAAAGCTTTCACTGGGTTCAACGAGCACATTACCCTGATAACTCCTCTGGTTATAAAACCCAGATACAGATATTTCTTCCAGGTCCTGAGCAGCACATGTGCTCTTTCATAATTAATAGATTGCACAGTTTATAATCAATCATGGTTGAATTTACAATGCAAACTTTTAGCATCACAAAAAATCCACGCCTGATTATCCAAAAATATTTATTCAAGATTAAAAAACATGTAGCATATGAATATTTTAATAAATATTAAATATTTATTTCTTCTTTCCAAAGCTTTCATAACTGGGCTTTTAATTAATCTGTCATTAAAAATTTATAGAGCCAGGTAGACTTTTAGATATAATTATTAAATTATAACTTTAAGCTGCAGGTACTCACTCCTTTCTCGTGGCAACACAGAGCAGGATGAGCTCCAGCAGGAGCAGATCCTGCTGCAGGGATGGGATGGGATGGGATGGGATGGGATGGGATGGGATGGGATCCCAGCAGTTTGAGGGATGCACTGGATTAATCAGTGCTTGCATTTCCCTCCAGCATGGAAACCCCAGCTGGGAGCAGCAGGAATGTTCTCCAGGAATGTTCACAGGAATGTTCTCCAGGAACGTTCTCCAGGAATGTTCACTGGGAATGTTCTCTAGGAGTGTTCACCAGGAATGTTCACAGGAATGTTCTCCAGGAATGTTCTCCAGGAATGTTCACTGAGAATGTTCACTGAGAATGTTCACCAGGAATGTTCTCCAGGAATGTTCTCCAGGAGTGTTCACCAGGAATGTTCACAGGAATGTTCTCCAGGAATGTTCTCCAGGAATGTTCACTGAGAATGTTCACTGAGAATGTTCACCAGGAATGTTCTCCAGGAGTGTTCACCAGGAATGTTCACAGGAATGTTCTCCAGGAATGTTCTCCAGGAATGTTCACCAGGGCTGTGATCCCACACAGGGACACATTCCAGCCCTTCCCCCATGTTCCCATTCAGGGACTGATTTAGGGTCTCCTTCCCAGCTGTGGAACTGTGTCCCACCCAGAGACCGGCACTCAGGGGCAGGTGCAGGGCCAGGGAATTTCAGAGTGTGTCCATAACTCCATGGATGGAGCCCCCTGCAGCGGGCTGGGCTCCCTCAGCTGCTGGCAGCACCCTCCAGGCATCCCCAAAACCCCCTGGCTGAGGCCCACACTGATTTTGTGGCATCCCTGGTGCCCTGTCCCACTGCCATTCGTTTTTCTGTCACCCTCACCATGTCCGTGATCCATCTTGCTCCAGTGTCCCCTCTGCTGTGACACTACAGCTGGCTTCATTTGTCACCCTGCGGGTTTTCAGCACTAACACAAACCCTTATCTTTGGGGTTGGTTTGTCATTAACAGCACCTTTTATCCGTGGGGATCTGCCCACAGCTCCTCTCCTCACCCTGCAGGGACGGTTTGGTTTCCTCTTTGCAAGGAGAGCTCTGCAGGAGCAGCTCCTGCCCTGCCTGCTCGGAGGCAGGGAGTGGACACACACTCCAAAATTCCCTGTACAGCCTGCAGCAACACCACTTCTGTCCCTCATTCCTTGGGCACGAGGCAGGGGAGGGACAGAGCCCTGTGCCCGGGGGTTTGGGGCACTCTGAGCTGTGTGCAGGGACAGCAGCACGGGGAGTGAGGGGCACTGACAGCACGGGAGGAAGGGGTTCTTACCCCATTTCTTTTATTCACCCCCTTTATTTTATTCACCCCATTTCTTTTATTCACCCCATTTCTTTTATTAACCCCATGTGTTTTATTAACCCCATTTCTTTTGTTGCCCCCTCATTCTGCTGCACCACTGCCTGCACAGATCCCCCAGGCAGGGATGCACCACAGCTTCCCCTGCTCCCCTCAGTGCTGGGCACCTTCCTGGGCCACAAACAAACTGCTGCTGCCAATCCTTCTGCAGGGAGGGTGGCAGAGCGAGCTTTGCACGGGCACAGCACTCGGAGAGAATATTAAACTAAATAATAGCAATTAATTAGGCTTGTGTAAAGCTATTAACCTTCAAATCCCTGTAGAAATAATAAGTAATGCTCAACCCCTCCGGGATGCACGTGCTATTCCCCATTCCAGGGAAGAGGCAGGCTCCAGAGCAGTGGAATGATTTCTGATTTCTGGTTTCTCATTTCTGCCCGGGGCAGTGCTGCAGCAGCCTGGGATCGCTCCCATCCCACAGACCCGCTGCTGCTCCAGGGGAGGAGAGATCGCAGGGATGCCCCCAGGCACAGGAGCCCCATTTCCAGCTGTTCACTGCAAAGGGTGTTTGGGGAGCACCTCAGGAAAGGGATTTTCTGGACAGGTGATCCCAGGTGTCCTTTTCTTCTGCACCCCCTGGAATCAAAAAGGTTCTGCCCCAAAAAGTGCCTGCAAGGCCCTGGAATTGTCTGGCAGGGAGGCTCCCAGGGGAAGGGAGAGCTCAGGATGCAGCTCAGGGCATGGTGACAAGGGGAGGGCTCAGCCCTGGCAATCCTGGCTCTTCAGGGGTGCAAGATATCCTGCCCTGCTGGAATGGGAGTGCTCTCCTCCAACAATCTGCCTTTAATGGGGTTACCATTGCAGAGGGAAAGCATTTTATATGGAACCAGGTTTACATTATCCTGCTATTCGGAGATCTAGCTTGCAATGCTGTTCAAATCCTTTAATCCATAAATAGGATTCCAGCCAGAGCTGGGCTGCCTTCCAAAACTGTAATCTCCAGTATATGAATTATTACAAAAAGATTAGGGTGTTTCAAGTAATAACATTTCAAATAAATCAGCTTTCATGAAGGAACAACAAACTAATATCGGAAATAACAATATAAAGACATTTATAGAGCCACTTGCTGGAATAACTTCTCTAACCAGGGGGATTCTTTGCTCATTTACATTTTTTATTTATTTTTTTTTTAAATTGGAGGAGCAGACCTTTGCCTGTGTCCCCTCTCTCCTGGCAGAGTAGTGAAGGTGCTGCTGGCTCAGATGATCCCGTGGAGTTCCAGCTCTGTTCTTTGGGCACAGAGGGATGTGCTGCTGCTGCTGCTGCTGCAAGGCCTCATCTGTCCCTAATGGTCAGATAATCCTGGAGGCCACAAACGCCCCCCCCACTCCATTTAATCACGATGAGCCAGGAGTTTAATTATGATTCCTGGTGCATTTGCAAAAGCCCCTCCTTTCCACACCCCCCACACAGACAGAGCTTCATTCTCCCCCCTTGATTATTTCCTGCCTCTTTTGGCCATGGTTCCATGACAAATTCATTGTGCTCTGCCTCCCTACAAACTGTACAGCCTCTGTGAATCTTATGGGGCTTTTTAAAGAAAACTTATTCCAAACCTGTGCATCCTAAAAAATAAACCAAGCCTGGGGCCAGTTAGGAGCCCCTGGTTTGAATTCAGGCCTTGTGACACCATTAAAAAGGGGGAAAAGCTCCTGCCTGGGATTGCTGCCTGCTGGGCTCTGTCCTGGGCACCAAACCCCAACAGCAGCCCCAAAAAGGGCTCCTGGCCATTCCCATCAATTGTTCTGGCCCTTGTAAATGAACCACCCACAATCCAAGCACACCCTGAAATTAGATCTTTAATAAAAGATACTCTGGCTATTAGCAGAAACAGCTCCATTGGATATTTTATATATATAAAAAAAGTTTGATGGCCTCCATAATTTGTGGTGAGCTCCCTCAGCCACCCAGCTGTGATTTACACAGGGCATTCTGCCCTTTGTGGGATAAATTACACCAGGACACAGAGGAGAGTGAAGAGCAAGTGAATCAGACTTCCTAAGGTCTCCTGACAAGGCAAATTAGAGGCAGAAGGAGTTTTTGTTTTAATGCAGAGGATGCAGGGCAAGGCTGAACCCACACAGGTGATTTCCAGAGCAGCACTGCGGGGTCACAGCCCCAAACCCTCCTGGTGCTGAGCTCCCCCTCCCCGAGAGGCAGCCCCATCATTAAAACCACAACCTCTGCAAGGCCCTCCGTCACTCCAGGCTGAAATATTCTCAGTGGAAGGCTAAAAAAAACAAACAAAGCCCACCCTGCCTGCTCTCCTTTTCACTTCTAATGGCCAGTACCACAAACAAGCCATAATCACAGCAAATAAAGCTCTTTTTGCCAGCCTATAATTTTTTTTTTCTGGTGTGTGTGAAGGTGGAGAGCAGCACCTTGGGTAGGGCCTGCCAGCACACACAGACAATGTTATTTCTGCCCTGGAATTCATCTCTCAGGCATTTCAAATCGAGCTGAAGCTTTGACATGCAGGCTGTCAATTCGGGGAAGAATTATTATTATTCTGAGAAAATTAAATAAATCAGGTCAGACTTTACCCACAGCTCTGTGCAGAGAGCTCCCAGTTTCTCCCTGCCCTGCTCCTGAGCATGTTCCACTGGAACAAAGCCCAAAAATCTGCCCCAGGAGCATTTCCCAGGGAACTGGGCACACCAAGCTCAGGAACTCAGTGAAAAAAACCAAATATAACTCCACCAAAGCCCAGAAATAAGGACCAGAAACATCTGGGGGTGCAAGGGCTCCAGCAGAGCACAAACCCAGTTCACAGCTTTTCCTGGAACCAGCCCCCTCAATCCTGCTTGCCCCTGACCCAGCAGGCAGAGCCCTTCCCTCAGCTGAGCCCCCTCCCAGGTTCCCCAAAACCCAAATGTTTCCTTTGATCACCTCCAGGGCATGCACAGCAATGATTCCCTGCTCTTCTTTATCTCCTGCACTGAACTCTGGGGCTCTCACCATAAATCTCTGGGCTTTTCTCTATTTTTTCTCACACCTGTTTGATTTTTTGGCTGAAGGAGACGAGCTGCTCCAGCCTGCTCTGGGCTGAACCCCCAGGGAATCTCTGGTTCTTTTCTCAAATGTGTCCTCTGACCCAGAAACCCCCTCAGAGGAGCTCCCCTGCCTCAGGTGAGCATTGAAGAGGGTCAGGGCCACCCCTGGGCACCCGCAGGAGTTCCTGGGGGGATCTGGGTGCTCCTGGATGTTCATCACCCCTGGGATGATTCTCACCCCCTGTAACAATTCTCATGAACTCTCATTGTTTGGGGGGTGGAAGGAGATGATCTCCGAGGTCCTTCCAACCCATTTTGTGATTTTTTAACTCTTCCTGACCGAGCTGAGGGTGCTCAGCTGTGAATCCCATGGCAATGGGATTCATTATTCCATGGATAACCCCCACTGCCATCCCCACCCTGCACACAGAACTGCCAGGGCCCCTGGTGGGAATAAACAGGAATTTTTTCAACAACAGGAATAAAGTTGTTTCCCTGGATTTGCCAGCATTTTTAATGCCTATCATTAGGTCCTGATTAAATAAAATTGAGGCAGATTAAATAAAAGCCACCTTGCTCAGCTTTCCCCTCACTCCTCCTGTTTCCACCTGACTCGAGGAGTCAATGAGGCTTTTATGCATATTTTACACTGGGATGTGGCATTCAGATAAAATAATAACAACATCTGACAAAGTTTATTGTATTAAATAGAAGGTTGAGAATTCTTTTAACCTGCCCTACGTGCAGAGCTGGCTGTACAGTAACAACAGAAAATAGCACAGATCGCTGGGAAATAATTTGCTATTCATTTAGCTGTCAGGTGTGCTTTGGAACAGGAGTTCCAGCACAATTCAGATTTAATAAATACATGCTTAAAATACACTTTGTAACCATCTCCTTGCATCAAACCTAAAACCTCAATCAATAACCCCAAAAACCCCAAACCTACAGCAGGTTTTGCCATTATTGAACCTTTTAGTCCCAAAGCTGGCCGTGAGCAGTGCCAGGGTTCCGTGGGTGAGCTCGGGGGCTCGTTAGCATTTCAGACAGGCTGTAATTAGCACCACGGAGCCCTGTGGGTTCTGGAGCTCGGGCTCACCTCCAGCAGTCCCAGGGTGACATTTGTGACCCGTGGCAGAGCGTTGGTGACAGCAGGGCTGGCACCAGGGCCCTGTGCCCAGGGGGGCTCTGCCCTGCCCAGCCCTGGCAGGAGCCCCCAAAGCCTCAGCAGATGGAGGGGGCTGGGGAGAGGAGCTGGGGGTGCAGACACGCTGAGGGTGGAGCTCGGGGTGATCAAGGGTGAGGCCACAGCCAAAAAATCCTAAAAACCCCCTGGAACTGCTGCCAGGCCAGAACCAAGCCCAGGCAGGGGTCAGAGCCCAGCTCCAGCTCTGCCAGGAGATTGGGTGCAGCTGAGCCAGCGTGGGTAAAGGACAAAACCCTTTTATTTGAACAGGTCTGAGCCTTTCCAACCTCTTGCAAACCTCAGCCATGACTGCAGCCCCTGGTCACCCTCCAGTGCTCTCTGAGCGCTCCCCACTCCTTTAGACAGGATCTCACCAACATCTGAAGTTCCTTTTGCCACTTCTGTGCATTTTCTCAGTAACTTTTTCATTAGTTAGTCTTTTTTAACAGAGTCCCTTTGCTTTGATCCTCACAATTTTCCCTCCCAGTGTCTCTGATAATTTTTTTAAGGCTTCACGGTAACTTTGAAACCTTCCCCACGTCCTGGCTGAGATTCCTCCCAAACCTTTAGGAATTGTAAATGTGACCTTGCTAAGGAAATGCAGCAAGTGTCATCTCTTCTAACATATAAGACAGGCAAAGACTGTAATTTATAAGGCTGAGTACAAAGGGCTGTTTTTCTTTGAGCTAATTAACTGGAAGAAGAGGATAACTAATTAACTGCAGAGACACCCAAGGAAATATGAGGTTGCAGCAAAGCCCTGTGACTGTGGATGCTCCTTTTCATCTCGTGGATGGATTGCCGGGCCTGGGCTGTGCCAGGGGTGGGTGCACGGCCCTTCCCTCTCCTCTGTGGCCCTGAAAACTCCTGCCCTGGAAGTTTGGGACCCCAAATCCCACAGGCTGCAGCGGGAAACCCCCTGGGATGGAGTCGGGGTTGAACTTCCCAGGCTCAGGGTGGAGTTAATTCCCATCCACACAGCCCAGAAATTCCAGTGATCCCTCCCAAACTCAGGCTGCTGTTATTGGGGGTTTCAGGCCAGCCCCTGGCCTGGCACCAGGCTGCAGATTCCAAGGCCTCATCTCCAGGTTTTTGGAGTTACAGGCAGGGAAACTGAGGAATTTCCAGTGGTCACTGCCTGCCCTGCCTCCCTCCCCTGGAAATCCATTAAAAGGCACTTTTAGGGGAATAGGCTTCAAAAATAAGGAACCAGTGTGCATGCACTTGATAAGACCCGCAGAATTAATCACAATAAATGACACTGTTTAATGGAGAAAGTGGTACCTGCCCTGGCTGTTACCCGGGAAGGAGGTGGTTCAATTAAAAGCTCCAAAGATATTTAAGAATTTTCTAGGCAGATACAGTTTCTTGCTGGATTCTTCAATCTGGCCCGAGCTGATAAAAGGGCAGCAGGAAAATCTGTGCAGGGAAAGCCCCTGGTCCTGAGGAGAGAATGATTCTCTGGGCTGGCTGCTGACAGCAGGGCTTTGCTGGGTTCCACAGTGTGGGGCAGGTGCAGCCCAGATTTGCCCTCCTGTCTCTGTGTTTTGGGGTGATTCTGAGTGACTCTGAGTCCCCAGGTGGGACTGCCACTGCATTTCCTAGGAACAATTCCCAATCTCCCCAAACCCTCTGAAGCTCAGCTTCCTTTCAGTGCCTTTTTCTCAATCCCCTCTCCCTCAGGGGATGTGCCTGGGTGGCACCAGCACCTCCCAGAGGGTCACACCTGGCAGTTCAGGCTGGGCTCAGCCCCAGTGGGAATTTCTCCCTTGCAGGATACCCCAAGTGCCTCTCCCAGCAATGTTTTGCTGCCCAGCACAAGCCCTGGGTGCCAGGCCCAGAACAGCCAGAGGAGCAGCACAAGCACAGCTGGTTACTGCAATTATTGTTCCCTGTACCACGGGCCAGGAGTCCCATAAATCCCAGGATCTGAGCAGCTCCTGGGAGTGCTGGGGACCTTCTCCCAGCCCCAAACTGTCAGGCAGCAGCGGGCTGGGATTTAATGGCTGCAGACACATCCTGAGCTGCCTGGGGCAAAGCTGAGGGGGGTGCTGGTTGAGAGGCTGCTCTGCCTGCAGCCCCTCCCGGGATGCAGCTCCGTGAATATCACAACCAGGAGGGTGCTGCACTCCATTAAATCCCATAAATGCCACAGTTCCACCTGCTGCTGCAGGGTTCTTCCATGGAGTCTCAGCCTGAGCTGGCCCCCGGGCAGGAGGGACCCCAAACCCACCCCAGCACTGGGGTTTTTGGTGATTTGTGAGGGAAAATCTCTGGGAAGGGACACAGCACATAAAGCTGAGCCACGAGGGGATTTTCCCATTTTTTTGACCAAAGGAAAAGCATCCCAGGATCTCCTGAGGAGGAGAGGGAGATTGTCCTGCCCTATCTCACCCCAGGGTCCTTCCAGGCTCTGATCTCTCCCGCAGCCACAGCGATCTCATTTCCATCTGCTCTGACATTTTCCTTTCCTTTGGTACCCAGGGCCTGAAACAATTTGTCCAGGTGTTTTGCCTTTTCCTTTCTATTCCCACAGCAAAGTGAACGATAAAAATCCCTGAAATTAGAGCAGGGAAAAGACCTTTCAGGCCGTTCCAGTCTCCCCTCAGGGCAAGAGCCGCCAGGATTCCCACAGTCTGTTTGCTGGAGCTTTAATCAGTTCAATTTTCATACTGTGGGTCACAGAGGATTAGACAAGAGGAAGGGCTGGGGAAGCAGCTCATCCTTTGTTTTTATCAGCAAAATTCTGTGCTGGGCTAAAGCAGCGGGAAAGCAGGAGTGTTCTGCTGAATGCTGGATAATTCTGGGTTCCTGTGCCAGGGAGATCACACAGAGGTGTCCTGAATGTGAAATTCAGCTTGGCTTAGGCTGCTGTTCTGGCTGCTGCTCCCAAGGACTGATCATTACCTGTGCTTCCAGCCAGGCTTGATGTGCTGGTCCCCCCTGGCAGCTGTCCCTGTCCCAGAAAAGTCATTAAATCACCCCAGGATGGGCTGCAGGGAACTTTGCAAAGATAACCGGAGGATTTAGAACTTAATTCCCTCTGTCTGTCAAACCCAGGTGATATCTGTCACTGCTGAGCACAGGATCCAGCTGCTGGCTGTGCTCCCTGCTGACATTCCTGCCAGGATTGGGTCCAAATCCCTCTGACCTGAGTGGGAGCAGGTTTGGAGCACATCCCAACACATCCCAGCAGCTCCAGAGCTCTCCAGAGCTGCCCAGGGTGCTCAGCCCTGGACCCACAGGAGTTATTTCAGAGCAGGTGAGCCAAAGACTCTGTACAGACCCAGCCCAAGCTGTGTTATTTAATGAAGATGTAGGTTTGGAGATGCCTGAGTCAGGACAAGGAGAGCAAGAGGGGCACACCAGGGAAAAAGGCTGGTGAAGAGCAGGAGAATTCATCCCCTGCTTGAGTGGAGCTGTGCTGGACTCCAGAACTCCAGCACTGGATGTGTGCTGGGATTGTGCAGCTGCACGAGGCACAGAAATTCCAGTTTCCAGCCCTGAAGTGCTGGGAGAGGTGGGGGTGGCAGAGGGAGGAGCTGGGTCAGCAGGGCACACACAGGGCTGGGGCACCCACACTCCGGGGGTTTGTGAGTCCAGATGAGGAGGAGGAGGATGGGAACAGCTGCATCCCACACAGATCCTCCTCCCGACAGGGAATGCAGGAGATTTCAGCTCACTGGAGTGGCACGAGCTCGGGGCAGGGCTGGATTGTTCTGCTTTTTGACCTGGTTTTGTAATTATCGCTCCTGCAGAGAGAGACGTGTTGTTTAAATATCCTCTGATTTGCTTTCAGAGATCATAAACCCTCTTTATTATCTGCTGCCATGTATTACAGACAGATAATGACTGACTTTTGCCTTCCCACTCGGAAAAGTGCATTTAATTTGGTGAAATAATGGAGGCATTTGTTCATCCTGAATACCATTGTCTGTGCTTCGCTCCCTTTTACCTCACGGAGGAGCCTCCTTGGGAGCCCTCTCCAGTAGTTCCTCCTGCTGCAGCTCCTGGGCACTGCTGTGGGGAGATCCCTCAAAAATCCCATGGGAAAACTGCTGCCAGGGCATCCCAGGGAAGGGGCTGGTCCCAGGTTTCATCTGTTCCATTTAATGCATTCACAGCACCAATGCTTTTCCCAAATTCCTGCTAATTCAGGAGTCAGGGCAGGATGAGGCTCACACTGAGCCACCCTCAGCAGGATGGGGCACAGCCAGAGCTCTCTCCAGCCCTCTGGGACTGAAGGGAAAACCTTTCCCCAGCCCAGCCCTGGGGACAGCTCGGCTTTTCCACATTTCCTCCATCTGTGGGTTTGTTGCACTCAGATATTCCCATAAAAAAGGGCTCCATTCCATCATTCTGAGCAGATCTCAGCTCTGGCTTTATGCAGGCACAGCACTTTTTTTCCTGGATATTTGCAAAGCTTTTAAAAATATGAAATAGTTCCTGCTCGTGCTTTGGCGAATGTATCAATTATTTTTAATTTCTTCAAACTGCTACTGTAGCATACAAATAGAGCAGAAATGAGAGGGCTTTTTTTTTTCCCTCAAGAGGAGGCTTTGAGCATCCCCAGACAAACCCAGAGGGGGAGGAGAACTGTAACAGTGGCTTGTTCCCCATGTATTTCTAGCAGCTTTTAAGGCAGTTGCTGTTTGTATATTCTATTATCTGGCTAATTGTTCATTCTCTCCCAGGCACTGAGGTTTGCCCTGGGTATTTTATTGCTGTTTGTGTTGCAGGGTGTTTGTTTAAGAACTCTGCAGACACCCAGCAAGAGACAGGTTTGTCATCTTCAGAGAATCCTGGGATGGTTTGGGTTGGGAGGGACCTTAAATCCCCTCCAGTGTCCCCCTGTCCCAGGCTGCTCCAACCCTGTCCAGCCTGGCCTGGGACATTCCAGGGATCCAGGGGCAGGCCTGAGGATGGCATTTCCCATAAGTGCCCAGAAATTTGGGACACCTTCCCTCATTTTGCTGTCTGTAATTGCTCTGAGGCCAGGAGCTGCTGGCAGATTAAATTTTACAGCCCGTGACACACCAAGGCCTTGATTCAAAATCTCCTCACACTCCACTCCAGTTACCCACACTCTGCCAGTTCAGGTGTTTGGGATAGGTGCCCGTTATTCCCAAGGAAAAGGATTTGCCAGCCCAGGGCAGAAATCAGGGATTAAACACAGCCATGAAGGTGAGAGGGAGCAAGAAAGGGGAAAATAATCAGGGAAGTGCAGCCAGAATTCCAAGTCCCACCCCTGCTCCTGGAGGGGAAGCTCAGGAACACTTTTAACCCACAAAGCAATTAGTGCCAGAGGATGAAATCCATTAATAATGAGGGGGTTGTGGAGCTGGCAGAGCTTTGCTCAGGACTGAGCAGAGAGGTTTGAGCAAGGATCAGCCATGCCAGAACCCCGTGTGCTCAGACTGGCACCCTCTGGAATTCTGCACACAAAACTGACTCATCAGAACGGGGTTTTCTGCCCCAAAGCAGCCAGAGGAGCAGCCAGGCCCTGCAGGAAGGGTTTTGCTGTGCTCTCTTCAGGAATCCTGTCAGATTTGGGTTTCAAACCCACCCCAGGCCAAACTGGAGATCAATCCCAGCATGGCTCAGCTGGCCGGGTCCCTCCCGGTGGGAAAACAGCACGGATGGAGCTTTTTCCTACATGAAATTCTTCTTTAAAAAAATAAAAGAAATTATAATTATGCTGGGAGAACATTCATTTGCTTGTTAAGTGAAATTTGAAGGGGAAACTTTAATGATGGTAGGAAGAAAATCAGATCTTCTTGTTAAAGTACGTTCCGAGAGAACTCGTGCTGGACAGCACATTAAGCATCAAAGACTCATCAGTGATTCATAGAAGAGTTTTTTTCTCAGTGACATGAATTATTTTCATGGGAAAAGATATGAAGATATCTCAGATGAAGAAGAGGAGTGAAGACTTTTTATTTCTGTGCTTGGGAGAGAAATGGTGTATAAATAAACCTTCGATTTAAAGGCCATTTGAAAAACAACCCGCAAACTTATATTTATTTTTCGTTCTGTTAGCACAGAAAAATAGGTCCTAATCCCTCAAATTCAGCTTGGAATTGCAAATTGGTTGATGTGTTTGCAACTAAGCTGTGGGAAAATGGATATACAGTGCAGGTTGGTTTGTATTTTTCCTTAACTCCTCCCTCAGAGGATGGAGCACATTTATCCTGGGCTGGGTGGGATCTGCTCCCACCTCCCAGTGCTGATCCTGCTGCCCTGGGGTGCTGTTAATCCCTCCTTGATTTATAGGTACTTATCACCTATTGATAAGAGTTCAGCTAAAATCAACAGCGCTGGAATAATAATATTATTGTTGTTAATAATCCCCTTTCTGAGGCAGGATCTCCGCTGTTAATTAGGCATGACATAAATAAATTAAGCCTCCCTTCACAGCAGCATTTACTGGGGGTTCTCTCACAAAGAGGGACACTGAGGCAAGGAGAGTTAATCTGCTTCCATTTGCACACTCCTGATTCCAGAATAATTCCCTTGGTGTTCTCCGGAGGCATGGCTGATTCCCCTGACCCGATCTGGGAGGGAGGAGCTCGGGTAAAATTGCATTTCCAGGGGAGTTTGGCCAGCCCAGAGCTGCCTGAGGCTGCTGCAGCCCAGCCTGGCCTGTCCCCATCCCCTGCAGCATTCCCAGGGGATTCTCCCTGGATTCTCCTGCAGCTCCCAGCTCGGCTCTGCTGCTCCAGGATCTCCCAGGAGGACACGGGAACAATTACTGCAATGCAAATAACAACTCTGGGATGCTAATGAAGGCTACAATTAAAGGCAGCTGAGCATTTATCCCTGGAAGCATCCCCATAAATCCAGGATCCAGCTCAGATGAGCAGGAGGCCGGCCCTGCAGGCCAGGCCCTGGCTGCAGCTGTGCTGGAAACTCAGGGTGGTGGAAGGAAAATCCTCTGCCAAACTCACCCTAAACCCCACTTGGAATTCACCCCAAACACCCACTTGGAATTCACCCCGAACCCCACTTGGAATTCACCCCAAACCCCACTTGGAGTTCACCCCAAACTCCCACTCTGGGTTCATTTGCTGCCGTGCAGAGCAAACAGGAGCAGCCAATGTCAGGCACAGGGGGCTGTGAGGCTGTCCCACATCAGAGGTGCCCTGTGCCAGGGCTGTGGCTGCTGTGGCAGTGCCACCTCTGTCCATCACTCAACATCCCCCATCCCTTCCCCACCATCTATCACCCAAGGTTCCCAGTGCAGATCCATCACTGCAGTGTCCTGCTGCTTTTGAGGCCTACCCTGAGCAGGTGGGAGCTCCTGAGCAGCCAAACCCCCAAATCCCTGCTCCACTCCTGCTTTGGGCAGTGCTGGGAATTCCTGGCCAGGCGATTTCTCCCCACCAGCTCCTCTCCTCTCCCCTCGCCAGCCCCCAGCTCTCCTCCCACCCAGGAGTTATTAGATGACATAACAGTCGCTTTGCTGAAATATATTATTCAAACTGAGTGGCTTAAAATTGAAATGCTCCCGTGGTCATGAACCCTGGCTGCAGTTAAAAATAAATCCCTTTATCCGCGCCGCGTCCCCGGCTCCGCGATTTCCACCACAAGTCCTTTAAAATACTCCGGACTGGAGCCCGAACGAGATCAAATGTGACTTTTTAAAAATAGGATGCCTGCTC
Source organism: Peucedramus taeniatus (assembly GCA_013400575.1). Lineage (NCBI taxonomy): Eukaryota > Metazoa > Chordata > Aves > Passeriformes > Fringillidae > Peucedramus > Peucedramus taeniatus. The sequence continues at coordinate 265,180 of WBNO01031263.1, forward strand.
CTCTCCCTGTGCCTCCTCGGGCCGACAATGGGAATAAATTTGCTCGGCAGGCCCCCTTTGAGGGCCGTGCTGCCGAGGCAATTTGCAGTTTGCTGTGGAAAAGGCATCTCACGGCACATTTATCACCCCCCGCCGCCGGCTACCGCCAGCCCCCGGCACAGGGCCGAGCACGGCTCCTGCATTATTATTCCACATAATAATGGGTGTGCAGGGAAGCAGCAGACAAATATAGAGCCTGTTCCAGAAAGGCTCAGCTGGGGAGCGGAGCTGGAGAGCCGGGGGGTGCGAGGGGAAGGGGGGAAAAATGAATAAATGTGTGCAGCAAATAAGGCCTTGCCCTTGCACTGCTTATGGCGCTGGATGTCATCGTCCCCCAGCCTGGGCTGGGCTCAGAAGTGCTCAGGGGTGGCACCGGGGGCTGTTGGCATCCCTGCCCTCCTCCCAGGGATGTCCCTCTGAGACATGACATCACTCAGCCAGTGCCACCTGAGCGACTTAGAATGAGGGCTTGAGCTGGGAATAATAAAATATAATAACAGAATAACGCAAATGCCCCGTCACGTTAGAGGTCAAGGCACTGAGAAGTTAATTACCAGCCCCTGGACACAAGGGAAGTCACCAAGGAATCCAAAATTCTGTGGTTCAGCCCTGGAATTTGGCCTCCACCTCCCACAGACACATGGATCCTTTTCCTCTACCATAAACTAAAAGCTAATCCATCCTGTAGAGACAGCAGAAAAATCTGTATAGCAGATTATAAACAGATTTAGATGATCAGAGGACAGTTCTGTGCTTTTATATGGTTATTTTTTAAGGTTTAAAATCAAAAGAGAGATAACTTTACCAGCGAGAGCTCGCAGGCAGACACTCCTTTATCTTGCCATCCTACACACTCCCAACCCAGAGCTTTGCTGGAAATCTTTGCTGAGTATTTTGGGTAGCAAATGCCTGGTGAGGAGACATTCTGAGCATGTCAAGTGGAGGAATTTTTCTCACATGCCTTAAAAAAAATAGCATTCCTCTCATGTTTTGAGCATTTCACATCTGTGAGGGTTTCATTTTTTGAGGGTTTTATTTTTTGAGTTCTAGAATGAAGCACAGGCTGCTGTCTGAGGATGTGGGGTTTGATCCTGGGATTGCTTCATCTCGGGGCCTTGGCAGTGTCCCTGCCTGACACTTGTCATTACCATTCCTCTCCATCCCCCTTCCCCTCCCTGGCAGCTCCTCCAGTCATGTCAATACTCATTTTTCTTTGCCACAGTAAGTTGGTTAATCAGACCTTTGAAAGCAAACTTTCAGCTGGGTATTTGTATGCAGCCCCTCGACAGAAATGCAGATTTGAGGAGGCAGCCATATGCAGGCGTGAAGGGAGCAGCTGTTCTACAATCAGGGGTAATTTAAAATCAGGGGGAAGGTGAGAGAAGGACGACACGAATCCAAAGTCAAGGGTTTTTTGTTGTTGCTGCAAACACAAAAATGATGTTTTACTTCACACCTCCCGGTCCCACGGAGAAAACACCACTTGTCTTCTGGGTCACTGCCACCAAATGCCACCTCTCTGTTCCCAGATGTCATTTCAGAGCTGTGCTGTGGCTTCCTGCACTGAGCAGAGAACTCATCCCACACGTTTTCATCTTCCAGCTGTTTGGAAGAAAGAGAATTCTTTAAAGTTCATCCAGTTCCAAGCACTTCCACGGGCAGGGATCCCTTCTCTACTCTGGGTGCTCAGAAAGGCAGAACTCCCTGGGAACTGCTGGGTCTCTGTTTCCCTGGCCAGAAAAACCCCGCAGAAATAGGATTGATTCCTGTGGAACCCATGGATCAGTGGGTCAGGATGAGGTGAGGGCAGAGCTTTGGGCTGGCTCCACATCCAGTTCTTCACCTCCCCTCTCCTTTTAGAGCTGCCAGCCTTCCACATCCACAGAGATCAAGTTTTGCCTTCACTCATTTTGAAAGGATCAAGAAAGGAAAATAAAAGTAATTTTTTTTTTTTTTTGCAATTCAGTGCCATCCTAATCAATTGTGACAGGACCTAGAGAATATTTTCACGGTGCCAATTACTTAAAGGGCAGAGATGCCACAGTGCCATTAAAGGAACAGCTCCTGCAGCTCTCGGGGACACGGCAGAACAAGGTACTAAATGTTGTTCCACTCGTTCCATGAAATAAAGGATTGGGTCATTAACCTTACCAATGTCAATGTGTTGTCACTATCAAATTCTGCTAAATGAGTGTCCAAGGTAATAGTGAGGAGCTCACTTCCCACTGAGCAATGCATTAATACATTAGTGGCTGCTAAAAACGAGAGGCTGGGTGAGGAGCTGGGAGCTGAGCCATGACTGAGGCTGGAAGGGACAGGGCCAGCCTGGGTGGGACAGCCAGAAACCCAGGGGGATGGCCTGGGTGGGACAGCAGCAGATTGATGCACTCACACTTGCACTCTACAGCCCATGAAATGGCTAAATGGGAAATTTATGGAAGCAAACTCCAGAGCTGTAAACATGCATCACAGGAGCAAATGTTTGCAAACTTCCTTTGCAGCAGGGTTTCAGCTCGGGATATAAATATCCCTGAGGAGCTGCCTGTGCATCCTCCCCCTGAGAGCCACCTCTGCTCAGCTCTCCCAAAAAACAGGCATCTGCAGAGCTGAGGGGGATCTGTTCTGCTGGGATCCCCCGGGGAAGATTCCAACACCCCTGTGCCCCAGGGAGGGGGATGCTCTGGGATCTGCTGCATGCCAGAGCCAAGGAATCAATTCAGGCATGGCTGAGCTTGATAACCCCTGGCACTGATGTGTGTGGAGAGGGGAGAAACATTTCTAAGGAAAATGGACTCTGCTCCAATCCAAAGAGAAAAAAAATATCAAAATACTTGGCCACTGTAAGATTTCAGTGTTTTCAGGTAAAAGGCAATGTTCCTTCCTGATCATTCATGGGAGCAGGGATAATGCAGCATAGAATCATTGGATGTTTGGGTTGAAAAGGACCTTAAAGCCCCTCCAGTGCCACCCCTGCCATGGTAGGGACACCTCCCACTGTCCAAGGCTGCTCCAGCCCCATCCAGCCTGGCTTTGAACGATTCCAGGGATGTAGCCAGAGCTTCCCACAGCAGATGTCCTTCAATCCTTGCAATGCTATTCCAATTTTCCAGTGAAATGGAAGGCAGAAAACACACAGATTTAAGATGTGCAGAGGTGGAAAAAACCCACCAGGATACCGGGCAGCACTGCCATCATTCCTGGGCCGACTCCTATTTCATAATTAATAACTTAAATGGGGTAATTTAAAATTGTTAATTCTTTTCACAGAGCCTGCACGAGCGCAGGTGATGTCAGACACGCTGTCACCAGGAAGGTTAAATACTCCTGGTAGTTGCTAATTACCTAATCACTATTGCTATCTCGTATTAATTCTGCCCGAAGCGCAGATCCCGCTCTGCCTGAGCGGGGTGGTTGAAGAGGGGCTGCAGAGAAACCCCTGCTGGCTGCAGGCAGCCAGAGGAGAGGAAAAACCCTGCTCAGGGTGTTTGTCCCCAGCATGAGGAACAGCAAGAAGATCCAGGACACAGGGGGTGGTTCAGAGTGGCAGAGGGCAGGGAGAGGGGGGAGGTTGGGAAGGGATTGTTCCCTGCAAGGGTCTGGGATGGGGAAATGGGAACCTGTTCCAATGTTTGACCACGCTTCCTGTTAGGAAATTGTTCCCAACATCCAATCTAAGCCTCCCCTGGAGCAACCTGAGGCCCAGAATGCTGGGATTTCCTGAAATCCCTGCGGCTCTGCTCCCTGCCTGTGAGCTGGCCATGGAAGGGGACATTTCCTCTCCAGAACAGAGCTGCCCTCGCACCACCCACCCCTCCCGGTGCCCACCAGGTGAGAGGACAGTCCTGGGAGCCAGCTGGGTTTGTGTCCCACTGGAATCAGCTCCAGGCTGTCCCCGTGCTGTCACCCCTGTGAGGAGTGGCAGGTGCCACAGATCCTCAGCTCCATCCATGAGGGAGCTGCCAGGAGCAAGTCCAAGGCAGGGAGAGTTTATGGCTGTTTTCAGTGCTATGCTATTAATCTGTACATTTGATTCAAACTGTGTATTAGGGGATGGCAGCTACGGAGCTGCAACCTTTTGAAATGCTAATTGTCAACCCAAAGTTTAGAGAGACTCTTTCAAAGCAAAGTTGCCACTATTTGGAGGATGTGCTCTAAATGCAAGAGTTCAATTATCTGGAGTGTCAAACTTCTGACACCTTTGCTGATCCATAAAAACAAGAGAGATTAAAGAGTTTTCTGGAGGAGAATCTCATTTTTATGCTCAAGGTTATTTACTGAGTTATACATTGTGGCCAATCCCAAATCCAGCTCAATGATCAGGTATATAAATATTTATTTATGGTTACCCAGAGCACCCCAGTGAGGGGACAGGACCAAGTTTGCAGAGACTTTCTCAGTGTTTTACTGGATTTTTCCAAGCCAAGGTTCTGTTTTTAAGACTTTGAGAAGAGGAGCACTGGTGACTCTTTTCTGGCTGTCTTCTTAGAGACAACAAAGCTTTTCCTTTATTGCTGCCTTGATTTTCTCTGCTGTTAGCGCATGGAAGAGCCCAGGAGTTTCTTAGGGGACAGAAGCTGAGAGTTACGTAAAAGATGAAAGATGCAGCATGGAAATGCAGTTTTGGTGGGGATTTGCATTTGCAATTCAAGGTTCTGAGGAGCTGTGTCTCCTGAGAGCAGAGGAGGAGACTGTGGGGATGAGTCCTGCTGGTTCTGCACCAGAAACTGCAGCTCCCTGTGCCCGCCCAGGGAACCTCCAGCCAAATCCTCACCTCCCCAGAGCAGCAGAGCCCTGACAGCTTGAGGAGAAGCCTTTAGCAGGGAATGAAAAGTGGGGAAGGTCTATCTAAAAACTCCTGCACAGGGACTGAGTGCAGCTCAAATCCCACTTGTGTCAAGGGTGTGATGGCAAACATGAACTGCCAGCAGCCCCCTGTGCCAGGGAACAGCTCCAGCCCCAAACGGGACCCTGAGCTGGAGCTGGGCTGTCCCAGCCCTCCCGAGCTCCAGTGCCTCACTCAGATATGGGAATATTCTCGTTCTCCTTTCACTCTTGATTCCAGCTGAGGAGCAGCCAGCTGAATTCCAGCTGGATGACAAGGTTTGGCTCAGCCTGACTCGACTCAAGAACACAGTGTGTTCTCCTGATGCAAAGGGATACGGCAGGAAACAGCTGGAGCCCCTGCAAGAGGAAATGCTCCTTTTTTGTCACATCCAGGGAATCATGTTACATTCCAAAGCACCTAAAAATCCAAAAGCAATGAAAGGTCATGAGCCACATCAATGATGACATTGTTCATCTACAGTTTGTACATTGTGTTTTTACTGAATGCTGCACAGATGTCATTTTTCAGGAGCTTTCATTTTTTGGTGTCCCTCTAGTGATGAGAGGGTTCCACCATGACCCTTTGTGAGCTCAGGGCTTTCTGCTGTTCCTCTTGCAAAGGTTTTACCTGCCTGGCAGAGACCTCCTCCTTTCCCCTGGGAGAATCACAGAAATCCCTGCAGCACAAGGGAGCTGGGGCAGCCTTTGCCTCCTGAGAGGGTTTGGAGGAGCTGGAGTCTGTGTGGCCACACTTTGCCCCTGTGGGAGCCAGGAGATACAACCTGAAGAGAAACCACGGAGTAAAACTGACTTTAAATAATAAACTGACTTTAGGGGTGTTGCTGAAGGAGATGACACCCCAAAAGTGCATCTGCCACCCTCAGCACTGCCCAGGCCCCAGCTTCAGTGAAGGTTCTGTTGCTCCATCACTGCCAGCAGAAGCTTAATGGGGACCAGCAGCAGCGTGAAGCATCAGGATTATTAATTAAGGGTTAATATGCCTGGCTGAACTTTTGTCTCTGTTGTTAAGTGGGTTGGAAGTGCCAGGAGTGATTATGACTCCCTGGACATGCTGGGGGTGGTCAGAGCCCCCCTCCCCACAGGATTTACCCCTTTTCCCAGGCAGGGACATGGGGCTGGGCTCTCCATCCCCACCCCACACAAAGCCAGCCCTTCCCCATGAAACAGAGCAGTTCAAACAGCCCCAGCTGAGTCAGTTCTCCTGGCTCAGGAGTCCTGAGCCAAGCAAAGATTCAGCCACAGCTTTATTGGCCTTTATCATCAATAGCTCCTTCCCTAATGGTGTCCTTAGGGTGCTTTTATTCTACTTGAAAAAGCACCGAAGGTGTCCTGTCCTTTTCTCCCTGTCCTTTTCTTCCTGTCCTTTTCTCCCTGTCCTTTCCGAGTCCCTCCTCTGAAGTTCCCAAACAAGGCCAAATGTCAGAGGGAGCTTTCAGCTCTGACTAGCTCTGAGCCTCAGCCTGTTCCCTGTGCTTCCCCCACTCTGGACACTGCTCTGGAGAGCCCCGAGAGGAGCCGGGGTGATTCCATCCCTCTGGTAGGAGAAGCTGCATTCCCTCATCTCCCAGCCCTGCCCAAAGTCACCTCTGCAGCAGCCAGGAGCGGGGAGAGCCAGGTACATCTGGAATTCAAAGCTCCTCGGGTTTCAGAAGGAATGATCATCATTTCCTGGGGAGCTCGGGAGCTCCAAGCGGAACACGGAGCTGCTGTTTCCAAGGGAAGCTGAAAGTTTTCACCAGGCTGCACAGAGGATTAGCAAAGTGCCTCCCTCCCTGTTTTAAAATGCACAAACAGGGCTGAGAGGCAGCGCTGAACAGCTCCAAGACTGCCAAGGAATGCAATAAATCAGCTCTGTACAAGTGAAGGACTTGAGCCCTCGGCATAGATAATTTTATATAAAGAATCCTCTGGTGCTGTTCAGAGCCAGGGCAGCAGAAGGACATGGAATGGGATGGACATGGGGCCTGGAGAGCCAGGCTGGACACACCCCAGTGGATCCCTGCCCCACAGAGCCAGTGTGGGCTCGGGATGCCCCTTTGGAGCCCTGGGAATCCCCTGGTGCAGGACAAGGCGCTCCAGAGGGAGCAGGGGCAGGGAGGGAGGGCTGGGCTGGTGCCTGGAGCTGTTCCATGGGGGACACCTCTACCAGCAGCAGCAATTTCAGATTAAAGCCCTGCCAGCCTCTGGGCACGGCCCCAGGAGGGCTCTGAGCCCCTGATTTTGGCACCCATGGCCAAAGGGGCTCAGGCAAGGAGCACCCCAAGAACCTCACACTCAGCACAGAATTAGGAGGGAGCTGGGACAAAAGCCAGGAGAAGCCAGACCATGGAAAAGCAGGGGACAAAGGAACAAAACATTGTGCAACGAAGCTCATGGCAGAAAGGAGCCTAAGGAGCTGTTGTGATGTTTTAAGATCTAATCCATCACCTTTTCTTCTCGCTCGCCTTTTAAATTTTTCTTTCTTTCCATTTTTTTCTTTTTTTTCTTTTTTTCTTTTTACAGGGCAATTTCATAAGAATAGATTTGGCTCTCAGGCGTTGGTGCCGTGGGGAAAAGCAGATAAAAGGCAATAATACAACTAATGGAAACAAACTTTCCAGCATTAACTGGCCAGGAGCACAGGAGGAACCCCCAGCTGCTGGGGAAATGATGTCATCTTCTTATTTTCTACTCTTTTTTTCCCCCCTCTGGTGTATCAATGCATAGAACTCAGATGTGAGGACACAGGTTTCCAGGGGACAGATGAGAAAGGCAAAATGAGTCATTTCAGAGCAGCAAGGTGACAGCAAAGACTTGTGCTGCAGCCTCCTGCCTTAATTCTCCTGCTGGATCCAGCCCCAGATGTGGCTGCAGCTCTGGGGGTTTGTGCCTCTCCCCAGGGAGACCCCCGGGCCTGAGCAGCAAAATCAGCTTGTTCAATAAGGATTAAAAGCAGCCCAGAAATCCCCTCCTTTGGGATTTATGGGGTCACATTTCCAGGTTTATATGGGGCATCTTTATCGACTTCAGAGCGTTTTCACCTGGTGCCTCCAGAGGGGATTTCGTGTCTGTGCCTCCCGCAGCAGCCCAGCCCAGGGGGGCAGGCAGGTTAATCTGGGGGAGAAGAGAGAAATCCGGGGGGGTTCAGCCACCTGAGACAGAGATTGGTGTTCCCTGTCCTTTCCCAGAGCCCAGCCATCCTTCTCCTGCCTGTTGTCAAACACAGCCGGGACACAAATAGACATTAATTCCAATGGCTCAAGCAGAGCTGCTGTTAATGAGCAGGCACAGGGTGCCCTGCCTATCAAAGTGCTCTCTGACATTGAATGATTGACCCTTGCAGAGCTCCCTCGGGATGAATTCGGGGCACTTGTCCCTCAGGGGTCTGAGGCAGATGGGATGGGGCATGCAGGGCTGAGATTTCCAGGCTTTCCACACTCCTGACTTTGGGAAACAAAAGCACTCCAGCTGTGCTGGAACGGGGCTGGGACCCGGGATGGCCTTGCCTGTCTGTGTGTCCATCCCTCTGCCTGTCCTGCCTGCTGTCCCCATCACAGAGGCTCCAACAGCCGGCCAGGACAGGAGCTGAGAGTGGGAGGAGAGGAGGAATCCCAGTGGCAGTGCTGTGCCCCTGCCGGGCTGTCAGCAGCGGACAGCTCCCCCAGGAAACCAGAAAATGCCCAAATCCCCTCCTGCTGCTGCACACCTCGTTCTGACAGGAGGAACAAGCCCTCATTAGGGCAGGATTGCTGCCTGGGACATGGCACTAATGAAGTACGGGGAAATCAAAGCCTTGCTGCTCACAGTTATTAGCACCCATCCAGATGTCTCAGAATTATGTTTGCAGCCACAATAGATCATTTTGGAATGATGTGCCTAACAAGGGCGAATCCTGCAGCCAGAGGAAGCCATCTATTAAATGAACAAGTACTTCTTCAATTCCTCCGAAACAGAGCAGGCTTTAATCAGCTCTTCAAAGCCAGGACAGAAATGTTCTGTGCCTTTCAGGAGGAATTCCTGCAGAGGGGATGGAGGCTTTGCCAGAGGACAGCCTTCCTGGAATCCCTTTCCAGGAAAAGCAGCCCCAGCTACCCCAGCCCTCCCCAGGGATGAAGTTTGTCCCTCCTCCCTCATCCCCCCACCCCTGTGGTCCCCTGACTAAACTCCAGTCATTACTATTGAATTAGTGCTGGCTGCAATCTGCAGCAATGCTCATTTGGGCCTGCAGGCAATTCCCTCACCTTCTAAATGCTACTGGGGAGTGCTCAGAATCCTTTTTTTTTTTCTTTTTTTTTAATAAAACCAATTTCAGTTAATTTAATTATAGCTGGGATTTAATGTTTAAAAGCCATCAGCTTAATAAGTGCCAGGGATGTGTATCATTGTTATCAGCATCTTTAAAAACTGCTGAACAATGTCTGTGCCATTTAGGGATGCAGAGATGGAGCTGGGAGATTGCTCCATGCAGCTCCCCCCAGTCCCAGAGGCTCCTCCAGGCTCTCCAGCCCTTGTTCCTGCATCCCCCAGGCTGGTTCCACATCCCAGGGCAGCTGTGCCCTGTGGAGAGCAGGGATTTGCCCCCTGCTCCTGTGAGCCTGCTCAGGGCTCAATCCACCTCACTCCTCCAAAGCCCAGCCCAGCCACATTTTCATTTATTCTGAGCCAAAGGTGCCTTGGACGTTCCTGTGTGGAGGTGCCTGAGCTTCATCCTGAGACCTGGAGCCAGGAGAATGTGCCCAGGGAGGAAAGTGGGTGTGCCCACAGCAGCTGGCACCAGGACACCCCAAAACCCCTCCAGATCCATTCTTGGCTCCAGGGCTCGTGTGGGATGTGCTGCCTTCACCTGAGAGGGTCAGCACTGACCTCTGACCCTCTGTCCTGGAGCACCTCATCCCCAGATCCCTGCTGAGCCTTGGGAAAAGTGGGTCTGGTTCTCCTTTGTGCCAAAGTCAGGAATTCACAACTCCTGGCCAGCCAAGGGAGTTTGGAAACCTCTCAGAGCCCTGCCAGGGATAGGCTGGAGCTGTGCCAGGACCTGATTCCCCCCTGAACACTCACAGAACTGCCAGCTCAGGGGGCTCCTGCTGCTCTGCCCAGGGGGAAATCTCTGCCCAGGATGGAAATTACTGCCCAAGGTAAAAATCTCTGCCTAGGATGGAAATCTCTGCCCAGGGTGGAAATCCTTGCCAAGGGGGAAATCACTGCACAAGGTAAAAATCTCTGTCCAGGATGGAAATCTCTGCCCAAGGTACAAAGCTCTGCCCAGGTACAAAGCTCTGCCCAGGTGCAAGGCAGAGCTCAGCTCTGAGTCCAGGAAGGGCCTCTGTGCACAAATGGCTCTGCTGAGAATAACAAATTATCATCTTATCTCCACTGATGCTGCATTTTATTGCTTCTTAATATTTTTCCTGGGCTGCCCATGGCCTTTTATCATCTCTCCTGCACTTGATCACAGCTTTATGGCCCTGCTGTTCCCTCCCCATTTTTTTTACCCTCTGTCTTATTGGTCTCTATTTCTCCCTTCCAAACAAAGGCTTTTTGCAGGCACCTCATCCCAGCCTGGCTGCGGATATTCCTCAAGGTTCAGTTGCTTTCTGCATTGTTATTTGCAATTTATCTGATTCCAAAACCTGACATTATTCTTGGCTGTGATATACAGTTGCCTGGCTCTTGCTAACCATGTGCAAGCACATTATTCTGCATTGACAAATTTTATTTATTTATTTTGCCGCCCTGCCCGGTTCAGAGCAGCATTCACTGAATTACGGATTTTGATGTCTGCAAATCATAACCCCATCACGCAGATAAGACAGAATTCATTACTGCAGGCCCTGCCATCTCATGGAGGAATTTAGGTCAGGCTGCTTTGTCCTTGGACAGCATCCCTGGGTTTCAAACCCAGCATCCTCCTCCTTCTGCAGCACCAGGAACCTTCCCCAGTCCCAGGCTGCTCCAGCCTGGCCTTGGAACCTTCCAGGGATCCAGGGGCAGCCACAGCTGCTCTGGGCACCCTGTGCCAGAGCCCCCCACCCTCTCAGGGGAGGATTTCTTCCCAAAATCCCATCTACACCTCCTTTCTGTCAAAGAGCCATGCATGGTACCAAGGTCACCTCCCAGCTTTTGTTCCTCTGCTGACCTGGAGGACACCTTGGGCTGCTCACTGTGGCTTAGGGACAGGTTTGTCCCTTCCTGCCCAGGGCTGCTGTGTGTCACCCTGCACTGCAGCTGTGGAGCAGCTCCCTTCATGGGCATGTAAAACCTTTCTTAGTTAGGATTCAGCCAACGACACAAATTTAGATTATCACCAGAACCATCGAGCACGAAGCAAAGAGAATAAATCACAATGCAGCTGCTTAGTGAAGGAAGTGGCGAGGATTTGGTGGTGCTGCTGCAGTTTCCTTGGGCTGCATCCCATATTTTACTCCTTATGAGCTTCCAAAGGGAAATTTGAAGACTGAAGGCTCCATTTGCAAAGTGACTTCAAGCAGGGTCGTGCTCTTTCTGTCCATTGGCTGTGCCCCTTCCTGGATTCACTGGGATACTCAAAGCAGAGCCAAGCTCATGAGGAGCTCCTTTCCTCCTTCTGAGCCAGTTCCCTTACACTTGGTGGGGATGAACCCAGAGCAGAGCCAGCCCTGCACGGCCAGGGAGGAACGGTCCTTCCCCAGCCTCAGGAGCAGCTCGTTGCTGTCCAGCCTAAATCATGCAGAGCCCTGTAATTATGCTGCTCAGAATTAACACAGAGGGCTTCTAAAGAAGTCCATTTCTGCAGTGAATTGCCACAATTCCAGAGCTTTACTCCCAGCAGTAAAAGCAGGGATGCTCCGTTCAGCTCGCAGGGCCCGTGCCAGATGCAGCAGCACAAAAAGCAGTTTTCAATTCATTTTTATGACCCCTCTCTAAAAGCATTCCATTACAGGGATATTGCAGAGGATGAAGTTTTCAGGCACCACGGGCAGTTTATTTGCTGGTTTTGCTGGTGGGATGAGCAGGGACTGGCAGGAAATGTCCTGGGCTGCACTCAAGGGTCAAGCCCTGTTTGCTCAGGGCTCCACTCCTCCTTCCCTTCCCTTTTTAGAGAGACTGGGCTGAAACTTCACTGCTGGTAGTGTTGGATAGAGGGGTTTGGGGACATGAAATGGCATTTTTTCGGTCAGTTAGGAAAATTTAGAGAAGATCTAGCATGGGGTATGGCCAGCAAAATATTCTGAGCAAAAGGAATTTTGGTTGCGCTGTTTAAATAAATAAACAAATAAATAAATCATAAAAGTATTGGACAAAGTTTCACTGTAACTGAAGCTCTGGATTTGCAGCTGGCAAATAAAACCAACATACTTAAACCAATTTTTTAATAGCATCTGAGCCTTGAATAATCTAACAAACTTGGACAGGGGCTCCACAACTGCATTCTTAAATAGTCCAACAAACTTGGACAGGAATTCCAGACCTGTGTTCTTACCCCCATTTACAAGATGTCCCTGGAATACCCAACCTGGTAGACACTGAGATATTTCCAACTATTAAATTGGAGCCAAAGGAAACACACAAAAGGATTCTTTTTGAAAGCCCATTCTGGGTTTGTTTTTCCAAGTGATTACGTGGAGTACAGAACCAGAGCTCACCCATTGTCCTGGCCAAACTGGAAAGTTACACTTGGAGCACTTGCTACCCAATAAAGAAAATAATTAAAAATATACAGCCAGGTCCTTCTTTCCAAGTCTTTACATCCCTCCATGAATGAATCTCTCCCCTGTGATGTTGCACTGAACAATTTGATATTTTATTGCTTTTAGGCTTAGAAATTCACTCACTATATTATGGACTCGAGGAAAAAAAAATGGAAGAAAAGATTTGTGTCTTCTTTGGACAGTAAAGCCAACAAATCTCTTCCAGCTTGGTTAGAAAATACAATTAAGTAGACTGTAGTGGACTCTCTGGCAAGAAAATTGTCTGGATTGAGATGTGAACAGCCTAAAAGCCAAACGTGCAAAAATCAATCCTTCCCAGTCCTTTGGGATATGAGTGTTTGGGAGAAGTTTGCTCTGATTTTCCTGTGCCCTGTGTGAGTGTATAATTCTCCAAGCAATCAATACAAATCCCTGAAATGAGAGACTGAAGCTCTCCAGCTCACAGGTGAGCAGGGATAGCTCAGGATCTGGGGCTGGCTGTCAGATCTCATCCTCAGAATCTCCAAACAGTCCCTGAGGGACAGAGGAGGGACAGATTCCTTCAGCCTCCATCCCAGACCAGAACCAATAATTGGGGATAATTCTGAGGAATGTCAGAACCCCATGCCACGCTCCCAGCAGGGCTCTCCAGGATGAGCCTGGACCTTTCATGCTCAGGCTGCTCTTGAGGCTGTGCTGCTCCAGCCAGACCCCATTTTATGAATCATCAGTTAAATGTATGTAAAAATCAATTACAGCCTCTCCGTGTGCCCTGCATCTCAACCCATGCCATCTTTCATCTTCCTAATGATCCAGGAGATCTGGAAATAATTAAAAATCACTCTGGAGGGGCCAACCTTGTCTTTGCTTTTTCTTCTGCAGAAGAGGAATTTCACCTTCAGGGAGATGTGACATCCTGGGCCAGGGCAGCAGGGGTTAATGAGGGGATGAGTGCCAGGGGAAACAGAGCCAGCAGAGATCAGCAGTGATTGATTGAGATCAGCAATAACTGATTGATATCAGCAATGATTGAGATCAGCAGTGATTGATTGAGATCAGCAATAACTGATTGATATCAGCAATGATTGAGATCAGCAATAATTAATTGATATCAGCAGTGATTGAGATCAGCAATGTTTAATATCAGCAATGATTAAGATCAGCAATAATTGATATCAGCAATGATTGATTGAGATCAGCAATGATTGATATCAGCAATGATTGAGATCAGCAATTGATATCAGCAATAATTGATTGATATCAGCAGTGATTGATTGATTGATATCAGCAATGATTGAGATCAGCAGTTGATATCAGCAGTGATTGATTGATATCAGCAGTTCTATTGATAAGGCAGCAGCACAGCTCAGAGTCCACCACAGCTAGGGTGATATCACAAATAGATTATTTTAATTTTTTTTTTTTTTGCAAGGAATAATTTAATTCATCATCTTAATATCATAACTTATTACAAGTTTGGGTCTTTTTAAAATTTAAATAAAAGCAATGGAAGAGAGTTCATTGATTTTTCTCTCCTGGAGGAACCTTTCATGGCTGCTGTAAGTGTGGTGGGGCTGTGGTGTCCTCCCCAGGGTGTCCCCTGGCCACAGCTGGGACAGAGTGGCTTGAAATCCTCCAGAGTTACTTTTAACTTGGATTTAAACCACTCTTGCTGTCTCTAAACTTCCAGAAATAAAACGGTGCTGAAATGACAGCAAACCCATCACTGATGGTTCCTGACAAACAGCAGAATAAGTGGATTTGGCCTCAGCCATTTCTAGAAACCCTGCACTTCCTAGACAAGCTCTGCTACAAAAAAAAAAAAAAAAAGGAAAAATCGATACATATTAGATTAGCTGCATTTCAATTTGGACTCAGCTTTTCAGACCTGGCCAGTCTTAGGCAGATTAAATCCCAGTATTGGATCCCTCCCGAGTTTCAGGGTCATGGAGCTGACCCATTGGAAGCCCGTGGATCAGGGGGTGGGAAGGGCTGGAACACGTGGTGGTTCCAGGGAGGAACTGGACTGCAGCTGCAGCTCAGAGCTCAGGCCACTCTTCTGCTGCTGAAACCTCAATTCCTTTCCCCCAGCAGAAGGAGGGCTCCCCTTCAGGCAGGGAATAATCTGAGCCCCTCCAGGAGCTGTCTGGATTATCCTGCTGATTTCTGGTGTTCTTCTTCCCCTGTGGCTGGGGGTAAATGCTGCTGGTGGGAATCATTTAAATTAATTTTCCTTGAAAGTATCTCAGTGCAGCTTTGGAAAAGGAATGCCAATGGCTGATGCAGAACCTCTGAGCTCCATCTCCGTCCAGGTGATATTTCACTCATGTACAGATTTTTGAGGCCAGAATCCTTTGGAATTCTCGCATCCACCCTCCTGTACAACAGTGGCTGTTGACTTTTCATCCTCTCTCACCCTTCCTGTGCAGCTAAGGAAAATCAGATGAACGTGAGGAGCAGAAGCCCAGCAGATTCCCTGGGGATTTTGGGCAGGGATCCCCTCCATGAACGACCTTCACCGGGTCATTCCTGCTCCCCAGGCTTCCCTCTCCAGCCTGGAACTCTCTGCTGGCTCTCCCTGCACGGTGCCCTGAGCTGAGAACCAGGGAGCTCTGCTGCTCCCAGCCCCCCCCGGGCCCCCAGCGCTGCTCCCGAGCCCTCCCCATCCCCTGGCAGCACAAAACCAGGCCAAGGCTTGTTCTGCAGAGGGCACGCTGTGATTAATGAATGCCTGGGTGAACCGGGGGGCAGAGTGCCATCCTGGTGTTCCTGTGTCATCCTGGCGTTCCTGTGCCATCCTGACTTTCCTGTGCCATCCTGACTTTCCTGTGCCATCCTGACTTTCCTGTGCCATCCTGACTTTCCTGTGCCATCCTGACTTTCCTGTGCCATCCTGACTTTCCTGTGCCATCCTGACTTTCCTGTGCCATCCTGACTTTCCTGTGCCATCCTGACTTTCCTGTGCCATCCTGACTTTCCTGTGCCATCCTGACTTTCCTGTGCCATCCTGACTTTCCTGTGCCATCCTGACTTTCCTGTGCCATCCTGACTTTCCTGTGCCATCCTGACTTTCCTGTGCCATCCTGACTTTCCTGTGCCATCCTGACTTTCCTGTGCCATCCTGACTTTCCTGTGCCATCCTGACTTTCCTGTGCCATCCTGGCATTCCTGTGCCATCCCGGTGTTCCTGTGCCATCCTGGTGCTCCTGTGCCATCCCGGTGTTCCTGTACTATCCTGGCATTCCTGTGCCATCCCGGTGCTCCTGTACCATGCCGGCAATCCTGTGCCATCCTGGCATTCCTGTGCCATCCCAGTGTTCCTGTGCCATCCCAATGCTCCTGTGCCATCCCGGTGCTCCTGTGCCATCCCGGCATTCCTGTGCCAGGCTGGCCCGGGAAGGGGCTGTGCCCGTCTGTCACTGCCAGCAGGGCCCTTCCCTCCACAGCTCTGCACACCCAGCAGGGCTTGGGATGAGCCAAAGCAGCCCCAGAATTCCCTCAGACCCTTCCCGGGAACTCCTCTGTGCTGGAAGAAGGGAGAGGGAAGAGAGGCAGGAACGGCCTCCCCGCCCCGTTCTGCACAGGAGGCTTTACCCTGCTTTCTCCCTCTTGTCAGCATTTCCAGAGACTGGAGTTTGGCTCAGCCTGGCCTCCCCAGGCAAACGCATTGCTCTGAAACACAGCCAGAGCTGTGCCTGCTGCTCACAGGGAACGAAGTCCATCGCTGCGAGTGGGTGCTTTGTAGTCTTGATTGGAAATTGTTTTTGTGTGACAGAGAAGGTGCTTAGGAGAGTAAAAAAGGATCATTCAGTGAGTTAGAAAATTACTCCAACTTCCAGACCATGTCAAACTAAATAAAACCCAAACAAACTGGCAAAGGAATGAATAATTTACAGCAGCAGCTTCTGTTCCTCAGCAGGGAGCGCAGCCCTGGGTCTTTGTCTCTGTCCAGGGGCTGGAGCCTCTCTGCTCCCCTTCAGAGCCTCCTGCAGCCACAACAGCTCCCAAATCCAGGTTCTCCCCTGGTTTCAGCCCTGGTGGGAAGCAGCAGCTCCAAGGAAGGAGCACCAGTGGCAGGAGGCACACCTGGCTCTGACCCTGAGCACTCAGACCTGACCTTCCCACCTGCAATTTGTGCTTCCCACCCTTCATGGCTGCTTTTGTCCTCATTGCAGGGGCACAGCCAGTCTCCAGAGCTGTTCCAGAGAGCCTGCTGCTCCCTAAACCAGGCCCTGCCAGGCCCTCGTGTCCTGTGCAATTCCACATTCCCCTTCTAGAAGCTGAACCATCCCCTGGGTGTCTCTGTGGGGTCTGGAGCCCCGTTCCACACCACCCAAATCCTGGATTTCTGCACCTTGTGCTCCTCACTGAGCTGGGATAAGTAGCCCTCACTGGGCTACCTGGGAAAGGCTCCACTTCTCATCCCTTGCCAGCCCTCTCCTCATGGTCTGAGGAATGCTGAGGAGGAGGAGGAATAGCTGAGATAAGGAGCTGGGAATGTGTAATCAGGAAAAACAACATACGGAAGAGACGAAGCAAAGAGATAGAGAAAACACAGAGAAGGGTAATTTCTATTTCCTTACACAAAGGAACATGAAAAATAACCAGGACCAGGATGCATCTGAGGGAAAAAAGCCAAATATGAAGCTTGTTGAATTCAACAGAGAGATCCTCCTTTGCTTGAGCAGCTTTGAGGCAGACACGGAGATAAAGGAAAGAAACCAGAACCTGAGCTGGGATAAAAACAGGCACCAGATGCCAGATTTCTTCTGGTAGCTGCCAGGGTGATGGGTCAGTGGTGATGGATTGCAGAGGAGGAGCCAAGAGTGATGACAGAGGGCTCCTGGCCCAGGGCCAGTGGCTCTCAAGGATTTGGCTGCATTTAAACTCCCACCATTCGTGCAGGGGCTGGGGTAACTTGTCTCTGCCAGGCTGTTTATCAGGACAAAAATCCCTGAATGGAAAAACACAATCTCTATTACGTGCCTGTGTGTAGCATTAATAATCTGTCAGGGCAGATGACAACAGTCCTGATTAGAAAAATGGAAAGGAGGAAGGTCTGGGGGGAGATTTATTCAGCTCTGCTGATCCAAAATTCCCATGGTTTGCTCAACATTCAGCCAACACCGAGTAAAGGTTCCCTGAGAGGTGAACTAGAGTGGGAGCTGGCTGAAGGTTCATGTCCTTACTGGTTAGAGACTGGAAACAACGTTAATGCACATAAATATTGATCAGAGGCACACGGAAATCAATGTGGAGGTTCCTCCCTAACTGAGGAGGAGCTGGATCCCTGGCAGGAGCACCTGAGCAGGCAGCAGGAGGGGAGGGGGGCTGTGGTCCCCAGGAAGGTGTGGAGCAGGCAGGAGGATGGAGAAACGTGACAGGAATTGCCCAAAGCTGGGATGGGGCTGTGAATGATGTGTGGAGTGGAGACAAACATAAAGCTCCAAGCAAACAGGCAGCTAAAATTAAATGTACACCTCTAACAAACTCCCCATTAGCACGGAGCCATGAGAACATCAGTTTGTGTCAACAGAGCATTAAAACAAACCATCTCTGCTCTTATATTTATGTTCTGCAGGAACAGAAAGCTGCCTCAAAAGCTTTTAACTTCTCCAGTAAAACAGCCACCCATTTCTGACCAGCTAATGTGAATAATTCCAGGCCTGTCTTTCCCCACAGAAGAAAAAAACCACCCTCCTATTTTAAGCATTTCATTTTGCAAATAGATTGTTTACTTCAATAAAAACTAGGGAGGAAGTAAAGAGTAAAGATTAGAATGGACATTTAAATTAAGCTATAACTATTTGGCATCCAATCTGTCCCTGATAATAAGATGAGGATCTGCAGCTCCAGGAGCTGGAGCACACACACTGCTGAGATTAGGAGCCCTCATGCTTCAGGTTATGAAATGATGGAGGTCAGGAAGCAATTTTCTTGCATATATTGCTGACAGGCTGGAGACATTGCAGGGATTTTTGCATATTTTTTGAAACATCAGTTATAAGTCACTGTCAGGAAGAGGAGCCCAGACAAGGTGGATATTGCTTTTTCTGTCCGTGCATTTCAAAAGAAGAGCCGGCCCCGGCAGCTCCCAGTGTGACAAAAGTCCTGCCTGGGACAAAACCTGCCTGGAGCAAGGGGCAGGGACAGCAGCCAGGTGAGAGGGCAGTGACATCATCAGTGACATCATCAGTGGTATAATCAGTGACCTCATCAATGACATCATCAATGACACAACTGAGGCTGGGTAGTGATGTAATCTGTGACGTCATCAGTGACATCACCCAGCTGACATAACTCAGGTGAGTGGGCAGTGACATCACTGGTGACATCACCAGTGACATCACCCAGGTGAGAGGGTGGTGACATCCCCAGTGACATCACAGTGACATCACCAGTGACGTCATCCAGGATGAGCAGTGACCTCACCTGTGACATCACAGTGACAGCACCAGTGACACCACCCAGGATGGACAGCGACATCATAGTGACATTACAGTGACATAACAGTGACATCATCAATGACATCATCAGTGACATCACCCAGGAGGGACAGTGACATCGCAGTGACATACTCAGTGACATCACCAGTGACATCACAGTGAACAGCGATGTCACGGTGACCAGGGTTGGCAGTGACATCACCTATGACATCACAGTGAATCACCCAGGATGGACAGCGATGTCACGGTGACATCACAATGACATCACAGTGACATCATCAGTGACAATGCCCAATATGTTCATTGACATCACAGTGACATCACAGTGACATCATAATGACACAATGACATCGTTGTGATGTTGTATCATCAGTGACATCACCTGGGATGGGCAGTGATGTCACAGTGACATCACCAGTGACATTCCCAGTGGCATCACCCAGGTGACACCCGCAGTGACACCTGCAGTGACACCCACAGTGACATCAGCCAGGTGACACCCGCAGTGACACCCACAGTGACACCCACAGTGACACCCGCAGTGACACCCGCAGTGACAGCCGCAGCAGGAGCCCGCTCAGTGTCCCCCAGCAGAGGAAGGGACATTCCCGTCCCTGCCCGCGCTCCCAGCTCCTCCCCAGCTCTGGGATCCCCAGCGCCCTGCACAGCCCAGGATTCCCGGCAGGAATTCCCACTGCCATTCCCCAGGTTCATCCCCGGGGAAGCCCAGCCCAGCCAGGGCGAGGGGNGCCGCAGCAGGAGCCCACTCAGTGTCCCCCAGCAGAGGAAGGGACATTCCCGTCCCTGCCCGCGCTCCCAGCTCCTCCCCAGCTCTGGGATCCCCAGCGCCCTGAGATCTTCCAGATTCCCGGCAGGAATTCCCACTGCCATTCCCCAGGTTCATCCCCGGGGAAGCCCAGCCCAGCCAGGGCGAGGGGAGCGGCCAGGGGCTGCAGAGAGCACCAGGAATGTGATTGTGCCACCGTGGAGGAGCGGGGGGACACGCCTCTGTGTCTTTGCCAGGGAAGGAATAATGGTTTGTAAAAATAAATCTCTCTTCAAAGTGAAGTGAGTCATTCACAGCAGCCTCTTGAACATGACAAACAGCTCGTGGAGCAAAACAAAGAGGAGATCTTCCAGTCTCATTACCAACACTCAGTGTACTCCCCGAGCTCTGAGAGCCACTTATGATTTATGCTGGTAAAAATCAATTGTATTTCATTAATTCTCGAGATTAAGAAACAACAAAAAAAGTTTGGTCAAACCTGGGGAATGGTTTTGTCTTCAGGTCTGAAGCTCAAGCTGGCTGGAGTCCTGGCAGCCTCCAGTGCTGCCAGGCACAGTGATCAGGAGAAGGGTGGACGTGTGTTTTAGGTGCAGAGCTGAATATTTCAAATGGAGCTATCAAAGGATATCAAACTTTGGGTTTACACCAGGAAATTCCTGTCAAGTAAATCCCAAAGTCAAAGCCAAGGTCATTTCTGGTAACAAGATGGGAGAATTTCACCCAGCTGCAGAGAAAGAGGGGGGAAAAAAAGAGATTTTTGGCAGTTTGGGTTTGCGTTGATAGTATTTAAGCACTTTGAATCCTGACTCATAATTGGTGCCAGATGCTCTCAGTACTCACAGGAAAAGGCAGCCTTTGTTCCAGAAATTAATATTCCATAAAAAGCCAGGCAGCCAAAGGCTGAGGAGGGAGCAGGGAGGGGTCCCTGGGTGACAAAGGTGACACCAGCACATCAGGAGAGTCCCTGGGAATCACCCAGGCATGGGAGAGGCTCCCCAGGCCTTGGGAACACAGTGGGGACACAGGGAGCCTCCTTGGGACACAGGAACCATCACTGGGACACAGGAACCCTCCTTGGGGACATGGACCACCCTTGGGGACACAGGGACTGTGTTTGGGACACAGGAACCATCCTGGGGACACAGGAACCATCACTGGGGACACAGGGGCCATCCTTGGGGACACAGGGATCATCACTGGGACACAGGGACCCTCCTTGGG
>WBNO01031263.1:286906-309385 GCA_013400575.1 Peucedramus taeniatus
GGGACACAGGGACTCTCCTTGGGGACACAGGGACCCTCCTTGGGACACAGGGACCCTCCTTGAGACACAGGAACCATCCTTAGGACACAGGGACTCTCCTTGGGGACACAGGGACCATCCTTGGGACACAGGGACCATCCTTGGGGACAGAGGGACCCTCCTTGGGGACAGGGACTGTCCCCTGGGGTGGGGGATGTGAGGGCAGGGTGAGCCAGGTGCCACCACGTCCCCAGGCACGGCTGGAGAGGGGGGAGCCGTGTTTGGGGTGCGAGGGACGGGGCAGGGGAACCCCAGAGCCCAAGCCCTGCTCAGCCCCGTCCCTGCGGAGCCTCCTGGCCCCGGTTCCCAGCCCCGCTCCCTCCCCGGCCCAGGGGTGCCTCTGTCGCGACATCTCACAGAGGCTGTGAAATCCTGCAGGGCTGCAGGGGCCGGGGAGCGGAATCAGTCGCAGAGGGTGTTTCCAGGTTTGTGCCTTCCGCAGGCTCGGGAGCAGCCGGTGCCATTTGCACAACAAATTGGGCATTTGGCACGTCACAGCCTCGCCTGCAAAGTGCTTCTGGAGCGGGATTCGATGTTATCGTGGCCGCATCACCCTGCAAGGAGGCAGAGTCAGTGCTGGGGCTGACACGGGAATCGCTGAGAAACACGCTGGGAACTGAGCTGCCAGCAGTGGGGAAATGGTTCCGTGGAAATGAATCACACAGAACCGAAATAACAATAGAAAGAAATAAAAATAATAATTATTATAAAATAATAAATACAAAATAACAAAATATAAATATATAAATAAATATAAATAGAAATATAAATATAAACTATAAGTATAAATATATAAACATACACATAATTCTAAATATAAATATACACATAACTAGAAATATAAATATACACGTAACTAGAAATATAAATATACACATAACTATCAATATAAATATACACATAACTCTAAATATAAACGTAAATATAACGATAATAGTAACAATAATAGCCATAACTTTCTGAATCAAACGGGCATCTCCTGAACCAGGTCCATCACCCAGTGACCCCACAGATCCCCCAGGAGAGGAAGGATTCCCCTGCTGGAGGTGGATCTGCCCTGGCCCAGTGTGTTCAGCTCTTTGGCTCATCACTCTTTTAAATGATATTTCCTCCCAATGTTTTTCTCACCCTGATCAAAACACTGCAGGGTCTGAACATCTCTTTTAACTTCAATGAAGGAACTGCTATCAAGTGTCCCCCACACAGGTCTGAGTTCAAATAAAACCCTCCCAAATGTGCCTGGCTTGGGAGCAGGAGCCATCCACACTGGCAGATAATGCAGGAGATATTTTTCCATCTCCCTTTCATTTATTTAGCTGCTCCACATTTCAGCCTTCAAGTTGATTAACATCACCTGCTGAAGTTAATTAAAGAATATAGGATGTAATAAGACTAATATGTTTGAGTTCTATCAATCACAGAATCTGGTGAGTCAATATTTGAAATTAATATATCACAGAGGGGAAAATCCTCGACATGGAGCTGAAATTAAAGGAGGAGGGAGGGAGTGCAGAGCATAGGGGGAGAACATTTTGGGGATAGCACGGGGGCAAAGCTGCTCATGTCTTGTTCCCACACCCTGAGGGACAGGGGCCGTGCTCAGACTCACCCCAAATCCTCCTGATGTGTTTTTAGGATATCAAGGACTGGTCAGAAAGCTGCCATCAAGCCTGTAACTCAGAGCCAGGGGTATCTGGTGGGTTTAAGCCTTTGAAATCCCCTGCCAGGTGATATTCCCCGAGAAACATTCCCTTGCTTCCCCAGCCCTGTCCGGTGCTGCTCCCCAGGCACCCCAGGAGAGAAGGGGAATGTCCCAGAGGGCTCTGCCCTGGTGATGCCAAAGCCTGGCAGGAAACCCTGGCTCCCACAGAGCCCAACTGCAGCGAGCTGGGGAGAGCCTGGGGTAGGAAGGGGAGTGGGAGCCCAGGGAGAGCTGTCCTGGCTCTGGATCCAGCCCAGGTTTCCTCCCACAGCACAGCAGTTTGGCTCTCCGAAGGCACAGCTGTGAGATGTGTTTTGGCTGGCACAAGAAGCGTCAAGAGGAGGGGAAGGATGGATGGAGAGAGCCCAGAGGAGCTGGGGACCTTCGGAGGGGCTTTGGGAGCACCTGGGGCAGGGCTGCCCCCGGGGTCTGTGCAGAGGCTGCTTTAGTTACAGGTCCCTTCCTGCATAAAATATTGAAATATAATTTTATCAGCCATTCCAATCAGCAGCTACACGATCCAGCCGTGCCGTACGGCGGGGCCACGGCGCATTAATATTTATTGGGCTTGATTTGTTTAAGGAAATACACCGAGCTTTTGGCGTAGGCAATTTCTGTGGAATCAAACTGTGAAAGGCATTAATCACTGTCAATGATGTGTGTAGGGTACACAGAGCCCGTGGAAATAAAGGCTGGATAAACACACGCTGTGGGACGTGGCTGGCGCTTGGCAGGGCAGGTGGTTGTGTGTAGGAACCAGGGAATCCCAGAATTCCAGCATGGTTTGGGCTGGGAAGGCACCTAAACCCTAAAACCCATCCAGCATCCCAGTGTCCATCGTTCCCCTTTGGCAGGAAAGGATCCACAGGCAGAGCTGCAGGCTGAGAGCCCTGAGGGCACCTGGGGTGTCCCTGTGTCCCTCTGGGGGACCACCAGGATCCACCTCTGGGGCTCAGCTGGAGCCTCTCCAAGGAGGTTTTTTGGGAGCAGCCTGCCTGCAATGCAGCTTCTGCAATGGCCAATAACGCTGTGGCCATGAGGATGCTGAATGGCCACTGAAATATGGCATTTGTGGTTTCCATGGCAATTTCCTAAGAGGTTAAGGGGAAATTAGAGACACTTTCATTCTCCCCTCAACATCTTTTTATTGGGCTTTAAATGGGAGTGCTATTAAGAAAGAGAAAGGTTTCAGGATGTGTATGTTCACAGGGGAGCTAAGCTTTAAACAGAAAAAAAGTGTTAATAAAGCAATTTTAGAATTTAATCTGAGAGTTTATTTTCTCCTTTGCTGCCTTTCCTCCCCTGGGGATAGATTTCCTTCTTGCCCTGCTAAGGATTTAGGATGAAACCTTTTAAATTTTTGGAAGCAGCATGAGACAGTCAGAAGTGAGAGGAGTTTAGCAATTCAGAGGTCAAGGAAATGATGGCTGCTGACCCCTTGGTTCTGAGCCAGTGGCTCAGACAGACCATAAACACACGAGGGACATCCACCCCCTGCACCCAGCCTGGCTGGGAGCCTCAGATAAATTCAGGTAAAAATAATTTGCACTCTCAGTTCCGCTTCTGACACTTTCCAAGCCCACGGAATGAGCTGGAAATGGAAGCCCCAAGCGTGGTGAGAAAGGCAGAAAGGCTCTTTCTGCACATGTCAGGGCTGAGCCCAGGAGGGAGCCCTGGAAATCTCATCAGGACCCCAGTGCAGGTGAGGTTTCTGCTGTGCTGCTCAGGCTCAGGCCCTGATAACCCCGCAGGGTTGGGTTTAGGGTCTGAGCCCAGCCTGAAACCCCGAGAGTCCTGCAGGACCAGCACCAATGAACCCTGGAAGGTGTCTCCTGTTCTTGACGTGTAAAATGCTGATTTTTCCTCACCTCTGCCTGGCTGGGGTCGGGCAGGGAGTCCCAGGGATGAGGAGGAGGGAGGAGATTCCCTGATGGAGCCAAGGTCAGGGCAGTCAGAGCTCTCCTGCCCCTGCTGTCCCTGCCCTCTGCCTCCAGCCCTGCAGGGGAGCTCTGGCAGCTCCGGGCCAGCCCTTGGGTGGCTGTGACTCTGATTTCTGTGTTTTGGGGAGATGTGAGGTGCTGCCACACTGGGGCAGGGCCCTGCCCATCAGGATTTTGTGGCTGTAGGGCTCCCCTGACTCTGCCTGGAAACCACAGCCTGGGAAAAGCTGCTGCTGGTTCTGTGCCATCGCTCATAAACTGCCAGATCCTGTGGTTCAGAACCATTTCTCCCTTTTTTCTTCAAACTTTTATAGTGCTGGATTAATTAATTAATTTAATTAAACAAAGGTTGCATTGCCTTGCTGATAGCTGTGAGCACTTGGCAAGTGGGACTTGGTGTAGAAGCAAACAAAAATCTCTCACACTTCATGTCTGGGCTGTGGGATTTTCTCTCCTGACGTGTTTACACGGTTTTGGGATAATGTTGCAATAAGGGAAGGAACTGGACAGCACCAGGGAGCAGCTTTGGCAGCTTCAGCCCAGCTGTTCCCTGCCTGCAGCCAGGCTTGGAACAGGGTGCAACATCTGGGTCTTGGGAGAGGGTTCTGAAACGTGGAGAAGGCTTAGTCTGGAACCAGCAGCTGCTGGGAGTGTCAGGGGTTTCAGGAAAACAGAGCAGATTTGGCCTTCTCAGGGAAAAACACAGGAATGAAGGGATGCAAAGCGAAACTGAGTCATTGCGTGTTGACCTCCACTTGAAGAATGCCAGATCCAATTAACAATCATTAATGAGGCTCAAGGAAGGCAGGAGTTACCTTCCCAAGGACCAGGTGAACTTTGGGAGTTGGGAATTTGCACAGAGCACAATAAAATGCAGGAATGCCAAGGTATGGAGTGCAGGAATTCAGCAAACCCACACGGAAGAAGCTCTGCTGAAATGTGCTCCAGAGCAGAGCTGCCTGGGAGCCCTTGGAAATCCATTTGTGAAGATCAGGTGAGCCCTGAGCATGTTCCAAGGGTTTAAAACGACTCTCATTAACTCCTTAAACGAGGAAGAGTTTCTGCAGTTTCAATATCGTGCCCAGAGGAGCAGTAAGAAGTGAGATTTAAGGAAACTTGAATCAAATCTGACTTTCATTTCAACTTGCATATGATCAGGGAGGCAGCAGTGCTCTGTGCTTCAGGACGAGGAGGGTGGTGAGAAAACCCAGAGCGCCCCAGAAATCCCCGTTTAAAATCTCTGTCCTAGGGAGGATAAAATCCATTTGTCCCCACTGAGAGCTGGATTTGCCAGCACCTGATGCTCTTGAAACACAGGATGAGGGATGAGGTTTGGGCTGCTGAACACCCCAGCCACGATAATCAGAGTGCTGGGATTCTTCAAGGTTGGGAAAGCCCTCTGGGATCATCCCAGCCCAGCACCACCATGGTGCTTCCCTCTAAACCACGTTCTGGGGTTATTGAGGTGCAAAGTGATGCTGATGGAGATCAGGGAGCTTTGCTGGGTAGGTTTGCAGTGTCTTGAGCAGGTTCAGGGGTGAGGAGTGGGGTGAGCAGGGATTTCTGGAAGAGTTTTACTCCAAATCCTCAAACCAAGCCAGGGCAGCATTTCCTTCTCTGCAATACCCACTCCAGCTCCAGCTCCAGCTCCAGCCCTGAAGTGAAGCTGGACTCCAGAACAGCAGAAACTCTGCAGCCCATGCTGGCCAGGGAATGTGAATTGATCCCAATGACCCCTTTAGAGGTGGAAATCTGTGAGCGGGTAACTCCAGTCTGTTATTCCTGGAGAGGGTGCTGGCCATTAAATCCCCTTTGTGCCAGAGCTTTTCCCTGTGTCTGAGTGGCTGTGCTGGAAAAAAGCCCTCGGTGATCATTCCCAGAGCCACGGAAAGGTGTTCAGGGAAAACGAGCGCTCTGCTCCCTACACTAGACTGCTTGATTTGGTTTTTTCAGTTATGGAGAACTATCTTTTTCTGAAATGTGAAGGAAAAGCCATATCCCTCCAGCTGTTGAGTTAAGCAGAGTCTTATTCAAATTATGTAGGGGGAAAAAAATGTCATAACATAATGAGAATCAAATGTTGGCTCCAGGCGCCTTCATATTCCAGGGCTTTAAAAAACAACAATAGCAACAAAACACTTCAATCTTTTATCTGCCAGTGGAAAATGGTCATTTAAATAAACATTAACTAAGCTGGGGAACTTTGATGTTGTGGTAGCAATTGGTTTCTGACAGAGAAGATAGTTAAAGTCTTATTCTTTTTAATAGGTAGCGTTTTTAGAGGCAGATTAGCTGAATTACAGCCCATAACTGCTCCTTTCCCGGAGCTGCTTCCCTTGGGGAGTGGAGCTGGGTTCCCGGTGCCAGAAGAGGGCAGGGAAAGGGTTCCTGGCTGGCAGGGATTGAGACAAGGAGCCAAATCATCCAACTGTCCATGCCCAGGGTGGATGTGAGGGAATCAACCTCCCAAACCTGGAGCTGTTTGATTTTGGGAAGTGCAACGCAGAGAAATCTCCCGTGGAAGGTCCGAGGGGGCTGGAGCTTCCAACCCGAGCTGTTCCTGGTTTCTGTGATTCCATGGAATTGTCTGGATTCTGTCACACAAACACCACTCAGCTCCTGCTGTCAGGCTGAGCACGTTCCATCTCTGAAATCCAGCCTGGCAGGTGAGGCTGGGCACCAAAACCCGGGGATGGCAGCTGAGAGTGGGGCTGGAAGGAGCTGAGAGCTCGGGAACAAAGAGCACTCAGGATCCACGAGCAGCCAGGAGCAAGGGAAGGAATTATTAATACCATTAATTTGATTTGCAGCCTCACCACGGGCGGGGAAGGCTCTGAGTCAGCGCTGCAGGAACCGAGGGGATGCTCAGCACAAACATCTCACTCCAAGAGCCGGGAAAGGCTTTCCCAGGATTTGGGATAGCCGAGCAAATGGCTCAGGAAAGGCTTTCCCAGGGCTTGGGATGGCTGAGCAAACGGCTTGGGAAAGGCTTTCCCAGGATTTGGGATTTGGGATGGTTGAGCAAATGGCTCAGGAAAGGCTTTCCCAGGGTTTGGGATTTGGGATGGCTGAGCAAATGGCTCGGGAAAGGCTTTCCCAGGGTTTGGGATTTGGGATGGCTGAGCAAACAGCTCGGGAAAGAGTTTTCCAGGGTTTGGGGTTTGGGATGGCCGAGCAAACGGCTCGGGAAAGGGTCTTCCATTATTTGGGATTTGGGATGGCTGAGCAAACGGCTCGGGAAAGGCTTTTCCATGGTTTGGGGTTTGGGATGGCCGAGCAAACGGCTCGGGAAAGGGTCTTCCATTATTTGGGATTTGGGATGGCTGAGCAAACGGCTCGGGAAAGGCTTTCCCAGGGTTTGGGGTTTGGGATGGCTGAGCAAACAGCTCGGGAAAGAGTTTTCCAGGGTTTGGGGTTTGGGATGGCCGAGCAAACGGCTCGGGAAAGGCTTTTCCATGGTTTGGGATTTGGGATGGCCCAGCAAACGGCTCGGGGCTGCGGGGGTGGGTCTGGCTAAGGAGCCCCGCACAAACCCCGCAGGAGCTCGGGAATCCCGAATCGGGGAATGAGCGAGAGGGGAAGAACAAAAGGCTGCTTTGATGTGCTCACCCGCAGGATGTTCAGCACAAAATGCAAATGTTCCCTCACGCTGGAGAACACTTATCAATATTAAGGCATACACGGAGCAGAAGAAAGGAGGAAGAACAAAATACAACACTTAACAAGAGGGTAATTTAGCCTGTTGGCAAGTGCTTTAAGCCGAGTTCATGAAAAATTACTCACACAATTGTTTTGCGGGGTTTGTGGGCTTTTATGCATAAATCATGATATTGATTCCATGGGAGGCTCGTGCTTGCTCAGGTGTGGAGTGCACGGGGGCACCAGGAAGGCGAGGGAGGGCTGGAGAGTGGAACTGGAGAGGGAAGGAACCTTCCCCCCTGTTGCTCCTACAAGCTCAGCCACAGTTGTGAGACAGCTGCAGTGTGTGCAGGCTGTAATTAAACCACGGTGGGACCACCTCGGGCAGCCCCTGAGGAGAACAGCCAGGCTCACAGAGCTGCCAGGCTTCAGCCTCCCCTTCCTGCCTCCTGCTTCCCTTGAGGAGAAAAAACCAGAGGGCACTGGGAGCCAAAGGATGGCCGAGAGAAAAGGAAATAAAATCATTTGGATGCTACAGCTACAGCAAATACTGCTGGGTGAGGGGAGGGAAGGGCCAGGAATAACTCAGGGGGGTTTGCTTCATGGCATTCCTATTTCCCAGCCACATTTCTGTTTCCTGAAACAGAGGGAAGGGCTCCTGCAGCATCCCCACGAGCACTGTGGGGCACAGGGAGGGTCAGCAGGGGCTGTGCCAGGCAGGATGGCACAGGCTCAGCCCTGGAAGTGAGAATGGAGCAGCCACACCACCTGCTCAGACATGCAGATCTCTAATTGCCTCCTCTCCTCGCTCAGCCTCAACCTCCTCTGCCCAAGCATGTTGTACTGAGCACCCAGAGACCAGCTGGGCCCAGCCTGGAAACTGGAAAACTGGAAAAAAATTCCCATGGCCTAGAAACTCTTCCTGATCCCTTCCTCCACGCCATGCAAATGCAAAATAAAGGCCCAAAGAAGCTCCAGGTGAACAACCCACAGCCAGTTTCAACTTCACAGAGAGCTCCCCATGCCATGGAGGGTGGTGCTCACCCAGCACTGACAGCCCTTCCCAAAGAACACCCTCATTCCCAACCTGCCCTCCCCTCACCCTGTGTTAGCACTGCTATCAGTCACTCCTGAAGGGGTTTAATCTGATTATGTCAGGGACAAATCTCTCCTGCACATCTGCAGCAGCGCAGGTTCTCCAGGGAAAGCCAAATTAGGCTGTGCCCTGGGCAGCGACCACGGTTCCAGCTGGAGAGGGCAAATTTGAGCTGCAAAATCTGCCCTCAATTCAGTGTTCTCAGAGAAAAGCACCTCAATTCTCCTTTTCTCATTTCCCAATCTGCAAAGTGGGAATAAAACCAGCCACTTCTGCTGGGAATCCTGGGGCTGCACCTGGAGAGGGCTGCACGCCCCTGAGTAAATGATACTGTTGGAGATGAAAGCATTTTGGGGTATTTTAGGAGTTCATTCTCAGAAATGTCAGTGATTTGTGAGTTTCTGTATTTGTGATGCAGCATTTCCTCGCTCCATTTGCAGGAATTGCCAGGACAATCACAGCCACTCCTGCTCCCAGGCCTGGAACAGGAGATTGCTTTTTGAAGAGAAAAATAGAGCTTCTCCTTTTCCATAAAATCCTACTTGTCTTGTCTTTATTCTTAGAATTACTTTGGGTTATTTAATAAAAGGAAATTCTGTGATAATTTTTGAGTAATTGCTGCAGAATTTATTGGGAATTTTCAGTTTCTTTTTGAGGACAGCAGAAGTTTTTTCCTTGCTTTTGTTTTACTTCTTAGAGTTTACTGAAATGACAAACCCAAATAACTGCCAACACCCAGTAATTCTCTTTAAAACAGAAATGACTTCATCAGCCACGATCCCATCCATTTCCTGCTGTGTCTCACAAACCCTGCCAGGATTCCTGGTGAAATACCTGCAGCACATTCCTGGTTATTCTCTGAAATGTCTCCACATCTCACAGAGCTGAGCATGGTGGCAGGACAGGCTCATTTTTAACGGCTCTTAAAGGGTTTTTTCCCCCTTCATTAAAGCAGAATGAAACCTAATGCCAAAGCAGAGCCCCAGCCCCTCTCCCCTCTCAAGGTAATTACATTTTAAACCCACACCCTGTGCTGTGTTTGTCTTTCCAACACATGGGAGGCGAGTTTTTGGGGAGTTTTTAAAATGTGGGGTTTTTGCAGGAGCAGATTGGGAACAGGGACTTTGCCAGGGGGAGCTGGGCTCAGCCCAGAGGGGTCCCAGCAGGGCACAGCCCTTCCTCCAGGAGCTGCTGAACTCCCAGCACAGCATCCCCGGGGTCAAACACCTGTAAAAGGTGATTTTAGCTCTCTGTAAATGATGCCTTGTGAGGGGCCTGATTGGAAAGCCCAGGGAATCAGCATGATACAGCCCAGACAGCCCACTCAGAAATGATTTTTTCCATAATTATGCCACAAAGTGGGAAAGTCCTCTTAACACTGCATTACTGAGCACCTGAAAGGAGAGAATGAAAAGTTTCTCAAGGGGCCACCAGACCTGGAAAGGCAAATCACTGAGGCCAATGAAAATGAGATTAAATTGAACCTCTGAAATGCAGTGTGTCTATTGACCTCCCTCATACCAAGTGCTTTCTTCATGTTCCTGCTCTGAAAAAAGGGGGAAAAATCTCTCCAGGAGAATGCAGGCTGCTCAGCAAATAGCTGGAGGCTGAGTTGGATTTGAATTTTGATCAAAGTTTCTCTCATTTGCCATGCTTTCCTGTGTCTGCACTCCCAATCTGCCTCCTTTGCTTAAAATAATGCTCCCATACAGGGAGCTGGAGCTGCCATACATAATCAGGAAACCTGGGCTCCTGAAAATGTCTTTTGTGCAGTCTGGGGGTTCCTCTCCCGAATCCAGGCTGCTGGAAAAGGAGCATCAGGAGTCCTGATGGGAGGCTGCTCAGGGTGGGCACCCTGGCACTGCCCCCACATCACCCTCTCCCTGTCTGCACCCCCAGCTCCTCCACGAGCAAGAAAAATGTTAATTTCCAGCAAATTGCACAATTTCCTCACTCCTTGAGCTGGGATAATGTCACCTCCAGTCCTTTCCTCCTGGTTTTGTGACATGAAAGATGCAAATGAGGAGTGTGGCAGAGGCACCACCTGGGAAGGGCCCACAGGGATTGGCACTCCTGCCTTGGCAAAGCTGCAGATCCTTGGTTTGCTTTGAGGATTGTCCAACATGGGCCAGGCTGTGATGGAATTGTTCCATAAAGCACCTTCCTTGTGCCTCCTGCACCCTCCTCACATCTGAGACAGCAGCAGGGTGACTTTGCTGTGCCAGCCAGGGCAATATTAAATATTCAATATTAAATATTCAATATTAAATGAAGAAAACATCCAGTGGGGAGAAACTGGGGGGGTTGGGATTGCCCAGCCTGGTGGTTTTGGTGCTGTTTTTCTTGCCTTGCCAAGGGCAGTGTCCCACTGAGGTGCCAGAAAATCTTGGTGTCGACTGGAAAGCCATTCCAGGGTGCCAGGATCAGTCTGGATCAGGGCAGCTGCACCCCATGGAAGGATCTGGTGGAGATTTGCACACTCAGCTGAGTGAGGTATTGGCTCCCTACCCTTGGGCTGCTCACATCTCATTGCAGGGCAGAGCTGTGGGGCCCAAAGCTCAAAAAACGTGGAATATTTCTTCCTCCAAACCCTGCAAACCACTGCAGTATTTTAAAATATGGATTATCTGCAGCTCCTGCTCCTCTTGATGGTTCCACCTCATTTGTCTTGCTACTCTAATTTCCTTAAATGTGTGTTTTCTTTACAGGCTGCTAACTGCAGACAATCAGCTGGAGTTTGTGCGCTGGCATCGCACTCTGCTCGCTGGGAATTCATTTCCAGGGGATGGTGAACTTTAATGAACTTGGGGATTGGATCATTCCCTCGTGTCCAGGGACACACAGGACACTGAGGGAGGGCTGGCCATGGCAAAAGCTCCTGGAATAATTCAGAGATGACAATGCAGCTTGACCAAGCTTTGATTCTCCCAGCCCCTGCCTCTCCATGGTTTGGTGGTGAGCATGGTGCTGGTGGTTCATGATTGAGCTGGATGATCTTACAGGCCATTTCCAGCCTCAACTGTCCCACCAATCCAGGACTTTTCTGGGGCCATTTTTGGCCACTCTCTTTTCTTGGCCATTCTCTTTTCCCAAAGAGTCACCGGGCTGACCCTGCTGTGCCACCTCACAGGAGACCTGCACTGAGCACCAAGGGCTGCCTGGGCATGAGTGATAAATATTTTCCCATTTTTTAACATTATTTTTTGAGGTGTGACCTCCTTAATGTAACTTTCATCTCAGAAACACTCAAGAATGTTGCTACAGCTTTGGCTTTCCAGCAGCACCTGCTCTCCTTGGCTGATCTGACAGATTTTTCTTCGGAACAACTTCTTCCTTCGTGGATTTGTTTTCTGAGCAAGGTCAGGGTACTACACTGCACTCTGCATTATCTCCTCCCCGAGTCCCTGTCCCTGCAACATTCCCACCTTCAACACTTTCCTGACAGGCTCTGGCACTCCCAAATCCAGCAGAGACCTTCTCGGGACTTTAATTAATGAGATAACAAAAGGGAAAACACCCAAAGAGTGATCCCATGAGTTGAAGACTTTATCTGCTCTTTGCAGCTGCATCTTTTTTCCCTCTTTTTTTTTCTTTTTTTGGGAGCTGCATTCCTGGCCCATCAATACTGTTTCTCATTAAATTAAATAGCTTATTGACTGGAGAGAGCCGGGGCGGCGCGGCCGCCGGGATCCGCGCGCGGCACCTTCCCCGAGCAAACAGCCACAGGTCACTGCACCGTAAATCAGCTGCTAATGGAGTTTGAACTCGGGGAATCACTGCTGTGTACCCTTTTTATTTGTTTTTAATTTGTATCAATGGTAATTCTGTCACTTCCAATTTCCGTGACGGCCGCGGGTTGCGGAGCAGCGGAAGTCCCGTTTTTCCTCTCGTTAACGTCGCTGTGGCAGCCAAGGCCCCCTCAGCTCAGGGGTTCAGGGGCCTTTCCTGCTCTCCTTCCCTTTCTGTTCCATCACAACATCACCAGGATCTTCCCCCATGGAAAGGGTACTCAGGCCTTGGAAGGGGTTGCCCAGGTGGAATCCTCAACCCTGGAGGTGTCCAAAGGGCACTCAGAGCTCTGGCCTGGTGACAAAGTGGGGATTGGGCACGGCTTGGACGGGATGATTTTGGATGTCCTTTCCACCCCCTGATCTGTTCTCTCTGGAGGTGTGAGCTGGCCCATCCCAGTTTCCCCAGCACACCCCAGAGTGCCTGAGGACAGCGGGGCTGGGAGCAGCTCCAGCTCTGCCTGCAGATGCTCCTGACTGCACGGCCAGGGAATGTCCTGTGATATTCCCACAGGCACTGGAGGAGTTTGCAGGGATTGGGATGTTTGGCAGAGCCGCTGCCAGGAGGGAAGGCCCAGTTCCCTGGGCCTGTGTGTGCGTTTCCCTGGCTGCACAAAGGGGCCGTGCAGAACACGTCTGTTTGCAGAGCCACACGCACACGTTTCTCCTCCACAATATTTTGGGAAGCTCCACAGACGTGTTAGGAAAGCTGTCACTTGCACGAACTTCCCTGCAACCGGAGTGTGATTTTTTTTCAGAGCTATTAATGGAGGGCTAGAGTGGAACCAGCTTGGCAAAAAGGAACAAAAACAAACACCCGTGAACTCCAAAAAGGAACCAAAGGAGCGCTCGAGGGAGCTGCACTGAGGAGTTTAAGCTCCTCACAGGTGTTCACACTGCCCAGGCCAGCTGGGGCTTTGTCCAGAGGTTTGGGCACCAAGCAGCTGCCATCACTCCCAGCCCATCCTGCTCCCCACAGTCCCAGGGATAACAATGCCACCACCACGGAATGTTCTGTCTTGGGCAAGGGAGGAAGGTGCTGAAGGGCAGGAGGAGCAGAGATGGCTCTGGGCAATTTCCTTGGGTATGACTTTGTCTGTGCTGACCTGGCAAGGAACACAACAGGAGGAGATTTCAGCTGCTAATGAGGGTCTGGGGTGTGCCACGAGCATTCCTGCCTAAAACTCGGGGTCTCCAGGGATTTTGCTCAGGCTGAGGCTGGGCTATTTAAATCCTCAAACATCTCTCAACCTGGGACTCCCCTAGAAGAGAGAAACCTTTGCTATTCCCTGTTCTTGCCCTGCTTTGCCTTCACCAACTGAGCGCTTGTTCATTGTCAGTACTTGTGGATTTTTAGGCTTTTTATGCCAATCAGCAGTAAATTCCAGCTTTCTATTGACTCAAGAAGAAAAGCTGCCTGCTGGACAGACCCAGGCTGCAGCTTGAGCAGCAGGAGAGGACTGGGCTCTGTCTCAGCTCAGCGCTACCCTGGGATGCTCCTTCTCCTCCCCTCCCCTCCCCTGGCAGAGAACAAACCCCAGCTGGGGAATGACTGATGGAATATCCTCGATAAAGCATCCACAGCTCAGCCCCTGCCACGCAAAGCGCCGTCAAACTGTCCTGAGGAGGAAGTGCATGAATAAAAACCATGATCCGCACACAAACAGAAAAGGGCTGAATTCTTCAAATAAATGGCTCCCAACAAATAATTTGACCGGCTCTCATGAGCAGCTTAGGCCCTCGAGCATGAAGATTATCAGCCCCATGTAATTTTCTCCTGGCTGATGTAGCTGCAAAGACCATTCATATTCATATAAATGTCTAATGTCTAATCCTCTAATCTAATCCTTTTTTTTTTCTTTCCTGCTCATGCTAAAGCTTCCCAGCCCGGGCTCCAAAGCCCTCTGAGCAATGGAATTATTGATAAATTACTGCAGAGAGGAGGAGCACAGCACAGACACCAAACCCACCAAGCTCTGCAAGAGTTGGAATTTCTCTGGTGGGTGAGTTTGAAGGACAATTGCAGGTATTTTCCCTCTCTGATACTTTCCACAGCCTGGCCCAGTGCTGGAGTGAGGTGATTTCTCCTCCACTGGGGCTGTCAGAGAGCTTGAGGAAAGATCTCACTTTGCCACAAGCCAATTAAGCTCAGTTTGTGCAAATTAAAAAAAAAAAAACAACCAAAAAAACCCAAAAAAAACCAAAAACAAAACAAAAATAAAGCCATTAAAAAATCTTCCAGAAAACCATGGAACGGTTTGTGTTGGAAGGGCCCTCAAAGCTCACCCAGTCCCACCTGTGCCACACCTTCCACTGTCCCAGGTTGCTCCAGCCTGGCCTTGGACACTCCCAGGGATGGGACCAGATTCAGAAGCAGTAAAAGCCCAGCTTCCAAGCCCAGCCTTATTTCTGCCTCTCCCCTGCCCTGTGAGCAGCCCCACATTTATTTATGGATGTTCCTCCTGCGCTCACTCAGGGGGAAAGATTTGTACCCTGGGCAGGAATTATAAATCCAGGCACAGTCTGTGGCCTCTGAGCATTTCTATAATAAAAATTATCATCCTGGAACTGGTTTTCATTTGGAATTAGGCTGAGGCTCATCAATACATTATCTCACTTAGACCAACAAATAAGCATCAGATGAGAACTTCTTTCAAATCACGGCGGGCTTGGACCAATCCTGAAATCCTGCCCTAGAGCAGCAGACTTAGCATCCCATTTATTGCTCCCCCAAGGCCAGCCAGTTCTCCATTAACTTTTACCTCCAACTAATAGCACATTCATAAGCAATTTTGTGGGTGACTCTGAGACTTTAGGCTGCTCTGGGGTTTTTTCCCCTTATAAATTATCTTTTTGCTTGATGATATGGAATTATTTAGATGACAACTCCCATTAAAAGAACCTGTGCTCTTACAGGCAAAGCCGTTTTTTCCCAGACAACACCGCTATAAAATTGTTCTAAATCTACCGAGCACATGGAACAGGGTTTTGCCACGATTAAAAAGGAAGGGAGACTTTTCCATTTGAAAAATTCCCTTTTTGATAGCTCAAACCCACATTTCCAAGTCAATAAGTTTTCAGCTTTGTTGTTGGATGAAGCTGGTTTGTATTGTAATTCTCCCTGCTGCTTTTCACAGATACTGAATGATTTGTAAATAGAATTTATTTGTAAAATGTCGCTTTCTGTCCCTGTTGTTGGGCATTCAGTGCTGTTCAAGCCTGGCCACGGACAGAAGGACAATGGCCCCGCTTGCTCCTGGAGCTCTCTTTGCTCAGCTCCATCAGCTGCTCTCAGCAATGCTAAGGAGGTTTTGTGTGGAATTGTGTGAGTGGACACACGCCTGTGTCCTTCAAAAACACCCAGGGCTGGAGGCAGCAGCTCCAACTCACAGAGAGCTTTGGGGGTTTGTGGGCAGAGATTTCAGATTAATCCAGAGCTGCAGGCCAGGTGAGGGCACAGCACGGGCTCACAGGGGGGTTGGGTGGGAAGGGACCTTAAAGTTTATTTAGGAGGGACAACTTCCACCATCCCAGGGTGCTCCAGCACCATGGAGAGCTCCTGTCACTGAGGAGGGGACAGGGACAGAGCCCAGATGTCCCAGAGTGACAGACAGAATCACAGAACCACAGAATCACAGAATCACTGGGTTGGAAGAGACCTTCAAGATCATCGAGTCCCACCCAGCCCCAACCCCTCAACTCAACCCTGGCACCCAGTGCCACATCCAGGCTTTGTTAAACACACCCAGGGATGGTGACTCCACCACCTCCCCAGGCAGAACATTCCAGAACTTTATCACCCTTTCTGTGATAAAGCAAGGCAAGAACTGCCTTTGGGGGATAAATTGCTGAACTGGAGAACCCTCAGGGCTGGAAAGGCCCTCAGCAGGTGGCTGAGCAGGAAAGCTGCTCACACTGCGTGTGGGGAGGTGTCCAGTGCTCCCTGTGGCACAAAGGGATGGACAGAGGGGTCTGTCTGTCTGTCCTTCCCTCCCCCAGCT
Organism: Peucedramus taeniatus; assembly: GCA_013400575.1. Lineage (NCBI taxonomy): Eukaryota > Metazoa > Chordata > Aves > Passeriformes > Fringillidae > Peucedramus > Peucedramus taeniatus. Next base: position 303,112 of record WBNO01031263.1, read on the forward strand.
GCAGGGACAGAGGCAGGGCCAGGAATTGGCCCCTGGTGGCTCCAGTGGGGCCCAGCCCAAGGAGGGGATGGAGCCCCAGCAGCTCCTGCCCTGCAGGCACCTGTGGCAGCAAGGCAAGTGAGGATTTATGGACAGACATCCCAGCAGCTCTTCAGACCGCTTACAAAGCTCGCTGGTGCTTTCTCAGGCACTTTTAAACATCTTCCCAACTGTGTTCCAAGCGCTGACCTTTGGCTGTGCACGGAAATAAATAGGCAGACAGAGAACAACAGTCTGTATGGAAAATAAAAATGTTGACATTAATAAATCATTAAAGGATTTTGATGCCCAACAGCAAGCACAGACCTTTCATCCCTTATTTCTAGCTCTGCATCTGGCAACTAACCTTGTGAAAACAAGAAGAAATTATTTATATTATTTTAGCATTCTGTAAATCAAGTGTTGCTGTAAGGACTGAGCTAATATTTTGAGAAGTGAGGGTGGGGTTTGGTGTGGTTTGCTCCATGCTCCGAATCTTTGGCTGGTGGGATATCAAAAGGCCAACATGAAATCTAGAGAAGGAAGGAGCCTGAAATGTAGGCAGCAGAAGGAAATCATTGAGCAGAGCAGTGCCCAGTTTGGCTTTGTAGGGGGAGAGTTATGGGCTGCAGTTATTGTGCTTTCTGTGTGGTGCTTGGCTTTTGAATGCAGATCCTGGGAATCCATCACAGCATTATTTGTTTGCTTGTTTCCCTCTCCCTGCTTGTGAGAGGACATCGATAGAGTTTAACTGCAAAAATACATCCATCCACCCTCTGCAACTCCTGCACATCCATCCACCCTCTGCACCTCCTTTATTAAGCTACAGCCTAGCAAGGAAAAATAATAAAAAAACCCATATACAGCCACTTGTGTTTTAAAGAAACGGCAAAACCAGGAGCTACAAACCTTAACCTGATTTACATCCCTGGCAGAGCAGCACTCCCCGTTACAGCCACCTGCAAAGCAAGTTTATAAACCCACTGCCAGACCTGCCTCTGCAGCTGAGAGGGCCATGAGGGCTCCTATAAACAATATTTTATTGATTAGAATAGGCAGAAACTCCTGTTATTTACACCAGACTTTTTCCTGGCGTTTATCGACGTTCCCGAGGCTCAGAGGAGATGGAGACCTGGAAAATGGAACACACCGAGCTGGGCTGCTCTGGAAACCAGCCCTGGGGGAACCAGCCCTGGAGGAACCAGCCCTGAGCCCCCCAAGCCCTTCTCTGGGGAGCTCTGATCTCATCCTACATCTTCCTTTCAGCTTTCCAACAATTATTTCTTCATTCACTGGAACCTGTTCCACCTGGACCTTGATCAGCATCCAAAACCTCCCTCTGCACCAACAGGCCCTTGCTGCATTCCCTCTGGAGCCCTGCAGCCCAGCCAGGGTGCAGATGGAGGAGGGCACTGGGGGCACTGGAGTTTGCCTTTGGTCCCTTTGTTTTTATTGCCACCCTTTTCCCTGCTCCCTGGGTCCAAACTCCCTCCCGGTGGCTCTGATCTCCTGCCCAGCAGCTCTGGGAAGGCTTCAAAGAACCCCCCCGTTTGGGCAGAGCACAGAAAGGCTCTGCCAGGTTTGGATGAAGGCTTATCTGAGCCTGGCCCAGGCTCTAAAGCTGCCTCCAAGGCCCCTGAGAGCACATTTGCATTGGAGCTGGGTGGATGTCCACGCTCAGAGCTGGAAATTCCTCTGGCATGACACTTCCTCTGTGGCCTTGCACCTCTTTCGTGGGTGAGAGAGAAGCAGGAGAGAAGGACTTCTTCAGGGCACAGAAATGTGGAAAATAAGCAAAGAACTGCATGCATTTATCCCGAGCCCTGCAGCAGCAGGAACATTGCAGTTCCCTCCTGCAGCAGGAATTTTGCTGTTTGTTAGATCCTGCTGCAGGAATTTTGCTGTTCTCTCCTGCTGCAGGAATTTTGCTGTTACCACGGCCACCAAAAATCGACTTTTTTTAAACCAAAACCAAAATGTGATATGTCATTAATGCACTGTTAAAAACACCCAGTCTGATTTGATGGTTTTGCCCCAATGTTTTATCACTAATGAGGTGAGGAAGGGTTTTCCTGCCACAGGGGCTGTGCTGGGGTTTGGTGGAGGCTGAATTGTTTGATTATTGTGACTCTGCTGCAGTGCTGCTCCTCCTGCTGCAGCTCTTCCTGTGCAAACACCGAGCAAAGGTGCAGAACAGCCCTGGGGAGGGATCTGGGGGCTCTGCCTGCTCAGGACTTCATTTCAGCACCATTTGGAGCCTGGAGCCCTGCAAAGGTGATGCTTTGAGCTGTCACAGGGAGCAGCAGTTAATGCTCAGATAGGGAGGCTGATTTTCCTTCTCTCTGCAGCCTGTAAGAAAATTAAATTCATGCCCAATGGGCCTAAACATTCTTGGTAGCATTGAAGTGCAAAATTGAGCTAATACCTTTCTGATGTTTAAACAAGTACTCATGATATTTTTATGCCCATCAAGAAGCAGCTCTAAAGCTTTCGGAGCTGCCATCCCAAACCAAAAGGGAGGCGAGAAATAAAGGGAAGGGGGAAATCTATTTATGGGTCATGGGGAGTTCTCTGGCTGACAGAGACAGGATGAAATGCCAGAGTGGGTCTCAGAGCTTCCTCCCCTGCTGCAGAGTCCCCTGTGGGACACACGGGGGTGGGAGGTGCTGGGGGTTCTCTTTTCCCTACTGGAGGAAATCATCCCTTTGTGAAAACGCAACAATTTCCTGCAGTTCTGACCCAATATTCCTCTAGATCTTCATCTTCTGGGAGAAGCTGTTCCCAGTGAGGGAACCCTGGCACAGGGTGCCCAGAGAAGCTGTGGCTGCCCCTGGATCCCTGGGAGAGCCCCAGGTCAGGCTGAATTCATCAATAAGCAAACAAAGACCACTTAAAAAGTGGGCACAATCCAGGGAGGATGGAAGGCTGGAAAGGTTTTCGCCCCATCCCACCTCAGCCTGTTGGAGCACATATGGGCAAAGGGATTGTTTCCCTCCCTGAGGTTTGCAGGGAGGGAATCAGGAGCAGATGGGAGCCGGGCACTGCCGACTCCAGCAGATAAAAGACAATTACAGGCAGAAAATGGAGCTGCTGATCACAGGCAGCTTCCACTTGGGATGTTCAGTTACTGGGATAAAAAACATTTTGAAAAAGGAGTGCTGGGAGCTGCCCTCCTGGCAGCAGCGTCCCGTGCTGCAGGCCTGCTGATTCAGGCATCGTGCAGCTCCTTGCAGACGTGGGGAGAAATGTTTGAAGGCTCAATTTGAGCTGTTTGTTTCTCATTTTTGAGCTCTCATTAAAATAATCTGTCCTGATTGTCTGTGGGAGCTATTTTTTGTTCCTCTAAACGGTTGCAGAAGACAGCAGAGATTAGAAGAAGAGAATGAACCCTGGTGAGGCTGTGACTCATCAAATCCAGGCTCCTGCTCCTGCTGGCTGCCAGGGCAGCATCAGCCCCTGGAACGTGGCAGGGACAGGGGGAAACTCGGTCCTGCCCTGTCTGAACAGGAGCTTTGAGGCATTTCACCTTCATTGATGTGGGGTATGGACCATCCTGACCCTTGCCTGCACGAGGATGCTCTCTGGAAGGGCAGGATTTCTGCCCTCTCCAGGGCCACAGCACTGATTTGGGATGAAAAGGCCCTTCCTCCCCATGCCACGATTTTATTCCTGCACCCAGAGCCCCAGGCTGGAGAGGCTGAGTGCTGCCAGCCCAACCAACCCAGGGAAAAGGTGTCTGGAAGGAATTTTTAGGACATAAGCAGTTCTTTTCTATTCCAGCCAATGCAACCTCAAAACCACCAGGAATTGTGAGGAAGTGCAAATTCCTTCCTCCATTCCTCCCCTGTGACTGCTCCATCTCCACCATCTCTGGGTGACCTGGTGCTCCTACAAGAGTAATTTCAATTCCTTTGGATTACCATCCCCTCTGGCCTGGGCACTTGGAGCTCCTGACTCAAACCCAGCCTGAACCTGAACCTGAACCTGGACCTGGACCTGAACCTGGACCTGAACCTGGACCTGGACCTGGACCTGGACCTGGACCTGGACCTTGACCTGGACCTTGACCTGGATCTGAACCTGGACCTGAACCTGGACCTGAACCTGGACCTGAACCTGGAGCTGAACCTGGTGCTGGACCTGAACCTGGACCTGAACCTGGACCTTGACCTGGACCTGAACCTGGACCTGAACCTGGACCTGAACCTGGACCTGAACCTGGACCTGGATCTGAACCTGGACCTGGACCTGAACCTGGACCTGAACCTGGACCTGAACCTGAACCTGGATCTGAACCTGAACCTCGACCTGAACCTGGATCTGGACCTTGCTGAGCATCCCCAGGCAGTGCCAGGGGTGCAGGACTCTGCCATGAAGGAAAAGCTCAGGGATTCCTGAGGGCACACCTGGGACAAAGTCTGACCCCACCTGTGGGTGCTGAGCCCTCCCCAGACAATTCCTGCAGGAAGAGCCCAGGGGGGACTGGGATGCCCCAGCTGCACCTCAGTGATCACCCCAAACTGGATATTTGAGTGACAAAATGTCCAACAGCCTCCCCCATTAATTAAAACTCAGGGGCCAGGACCTTTCACTCCCAGCACAAAGGATCCCAATTCTTACTCTATTTCTTCTCCTCCTGTCTCCACAAACTCACAGAAAATGCCTTTTGTTTCAGTGCCAGGCTAGAGAGGGGCTGTTTGTTCTCTGGCCATTTAAATGTCCCTATCACTGACATTTTTAAAGCTATGAGAAAGGATTTTAATTGGCTGAAATGCTGATTGCCATAACAACTGGCTAATGAACCATCTGTTAGCATATGTAATATTTATTTATACATTTCAGAGGCGCAGCTCAGGATCTGGACAGGCTCTGCTGCAAGGGCAGGGCAGCCCTGGCCCAGTGCAGATGGGCAGGGGGCACAGGGGGAGGGTTCTGGGCTGTGGGGTCCCCAGGGACCCCCCGAGCTGAGCCCAGCAGTGCCAGCAGAGCTGGGAGCTTGTCCCCAGCCAGCCCTGCAGGGCAGCCTGGGCTGGAGGAGCCTCCCCAGCAGCACAGGGCACCCTGCCCCTCTCCATCAGGACAGGCAGCACTGGGAAATCCGGGAAAAGATGGATTTGGGACCAGCATCTAGGACAATGAGGGTGGGAAAGGCCACCAAGGTCATTGAGCTCTGGCCAAACCCCACAAACCCTGAACACACCAAACCATAAATGTGCTGTTCTCCTGCTCCCCTCCCTGTGCCGGGGCAGGGACACCCAGCCTGAATTCCCTCTGCAGAGGGGAAATCGCTGGGATTTCCCCTGGAGCAGCTCCTCTCCAGCAGGTTTTAGGGCAGCTCCGGCTCCCAGCTGCCAGCGAGCCCCGGCCCTCGGTGGTGTTTGGGGCTGCCCGGACCCCAAAAGCGCCCCGGTCCCCCCAGAGGGGCGGGGAAGCCGCAGAGCCCCGCTGCATCCCGCGGGAGGGAGGATGAGGATGAGGATGCTGCGGGGCCATCGGAGATGCGTTTTTGGGATGTATTTTTAGCCTGTTGATGAAGAGCGGGGAAGAAGGGAGCGGAGGAAGCCCCGCTCCGCAGAAGTCACATGCATATGCAAAAGGCTCCTAATTGCCCCTCTTTAGAAACTAATCATTGGGGATTTCACGAGGCACATTATAGAACCTGACATGCTTATTTTTCCTTTTATTATGTTTGTAAGCAGTGGTCCTATTGAAAAGAAAATCAAACCCTATTTTTGCCAGTCACAACCATCTCCCTTTCTCTTTCTGCCGGCTTTATTTTATTTTATTTTCCTTTCTTTCCATCAGTTGAATAGAGCAGCATTTTCATGTGTATTAATTGCCCTGTAAAATGCCCTCGAAGTCATTAGAATTCCCCATTCAAAACTATTATCTGTGCCATTATGTCTTTGCATTATATTTATTTAAATGTGGCTCTTCTGAATTAGCTTATTTTTAACAGCTAGCCATGCCTGAAATATTGTTCCAGGCCAAGCTGTTCTCAAATCTTTATTTTTTTTCTAAATGATAACTTCATAGGAACTCTCAACGCTTTATCCCAAGTGCAATCACAGTTTTAGGCGTTTAACCCTCTTTCCTTTTTCTCTGTTTTCAGTGGGATTGGAAGCTGCCTGGCAGAATTTTTCCTATGGACCCCCAAAACTTTCTCCTCCCATAACTGCAGAGTTTTCAGCTGCGGCTCGTTGCTCTCACACGAGTTAAACCTGGTGCTTGCAAGGCTGCTTAAGAGAGAAATGCA
>WBNO01031266.1:301-33097 GCA_013400575.1 Peucedramus taeniatus
AGGATACAGTAACATGAAAAGACACACTTTCAGCCATAGGCAGGGGATATGCACTGGCAAGCATTTAAATATTAATATCTAAAAGAGTTTTCGTGCAGTAGCTTCACATACAGAATATATAACTCTATTCCGACTTATAAAATATTAAACTGGAGTTATTTAATGCTGAAGTTGAATAACTATGTGCAGAAATCCTAGTGCTATACAACCATGCATTCAAGAATCAGGACATCTAAAAGTCATGCTGAATGCACAGCTGAACTGAATCAACAACTTGTTCTACAAACCATGTAAATATTGGGATGTTCTAGCTGAATAGATAGGCCACAAATACTATCACAAAATATTACACAATTTCCCACAAACAGAGATTTAATGCACAAAGACAGGATTCCTTCAAAAGGATCCACATGGACACTTGCTGCTATCACACAGGAAATTTATGTCATTGCCAGTTGGAACCATTATCTACTGAAGTGGAGTTTTTTTATATTTTTATGTGATTTTGCAGTCATTATGGGATTAAGGTTTAAATTTTTAGTACTGCTATTAAATTCAGCAGACTTTTTTGCTAGGGTGAATATTTTCATCTGATTCTTAGCTGTAAGCATTCATTCACTAATGAATTTAAAACTGACTAATGTTAGCTGACTGGAGATCACTTAAGATATATTTTTTCCTAGTCTTGCAAACTGAGAGTCCAGTTCTGTGTGGCTGAGCCCTTCTATCCAAAACAGAGCACTCTGAGTCTTACCCAGATGTGACTTACCTTGCCCCTGTCACAGCAAGGACACGGTGCTTTATTGTTGTGTTGCAAATACTTCAGCAGGTCTGCTGAGCTCAATGTAATTAATTCTGTAATGCATACCCAAAGCTGTATGCATACATTCCCTTCTAAGAGGAGAATCACAATCATTTTATGGTAATATGAATTTTTTTTTTCAACTTTACTCAGTCCTAAGTTCCAAATCAGGACCTTAAAGATAAAACTGATAAATCAGTTTATATGTCTACTGGTTCCTTTCCCATTAAAACTCCATCTACTACAAACACAGAAAAATTGAAAATGGATTCTTAAATATTTTACCATGCAATTTCTGGGCAAAATCTTCAGGCTTATTAAATAAAACTGCTTATTACTTTTAACTGGGAAGTTGCAGTTATCGCATAAGAACTGGATGGGCTTTTACAGCACCTTGTTTCTGTGAACTAAGGGTTAAAATCCTGTGGTCCCTGAGAAGTCCCACAGCTGTTACTGGCAATTGGGTTTGAGAACATTAACCTAAGGATTGCTGCTCCCCTATAAAGAGTAATTAGCCACTGACCATTTATTCCCCAGCATGGCTGAAGGGGGAAAAGGATGGAAGGAAGCACAGGTATGGTAGTGAGTGAGAGTTATCCTGTTCTTTGACTTGGCCATTGCCATCATCCTTATTCACAGCTTTTTTGAACTGTTGCTGAAGAAAACATGAATTATTTCTTTGTCCCAAGCCTTTTGTAGAAGTCTGCTGGAATATGAATGATTGTCCTATTGGTTGCCAGGCTATTATAACTAGAAAAGCAGCTAATGTTTAAAAAAACCCTAAACAAACAAAAAAAAAAAGCCTACCAATTTTGTGTTGTCTAACTTTCTTGGGCAAGTACAGAAGTCTGTTGTTTTTCTCCTGCTTTTTAGCTCTGTAAATGTTATTCTTGCTGTGAAACACTTGCTTTCTGAATTGGTAACAGCCTGGTTTCTAATCATCCTTTGAAACTATATGTTGGTTTAAATGCCAAAAGAAAATGCTTCTTTCCTGGTTAAAAGCTACATCAGTACAGCAGACTGATGCTCCAGCCTGCTGCTCTAAACCCCTAACTCTCAAATCTTAGTTCTGATAGCTCTGGAATTCAGGCTCTGGGTATCTCCATAGGAATGGCTGTTTCCCACAGAATGGGAGGCAGACTTTTCAAACCAGCTGTGCTTTCATCTAAGGGTTTCAGTAGAGAGTGCATTTTGTGGCTGGGGTTGTTTATAAAGCAAGGCAAAGTACAGGTTCTGTAGCACAGGGTCAGTTACTAAAATATAAATATGGAAAAACTGGCTTCAGGTCTGTCCTGGGTCACCTCTCCTTGCTCTGTGTGCCTCAGCTGTTAGTGACATATGCAGCCACCCTTGCTAAAGTTTGGGTAATTAATGCAAGCCTCAAAAATGCAATTTTTCTCTGGTAGAATGATTCTGCAGCCTCATAGCTGGGGATTCTCATGTGAGTTGGAAGCAATGTACATGTTCCACAACATGGAGATGTAGAATTTCAGATGTGGGAAGGAGGAGCACAAACACTATAGAAGGCATTTAAAACAGGTTTTCAATTATTATTCGGGTACAAAGGAAGCATTTAATATTTGTTAGCTTCCTGTCTATTTTTGTTCTGTATTTCACATGCTGTCAATGGATCAACATGGTCTGCTTGACTTAATTTATTTTTCTCCATTCAGAGCCAGATTGTTTAAGTAGCAGGGTCATTGGCACAGAATATCTCTATGTTTTGAATGTGAGTGGTGCCTGAAACTTGTGTTTAGCTCCACCCATCATGCACTGTATGCAGCTATCTATTGTTTAATGGGAATGCAATTTCACTGTGTCTATGTAACAAAGTTGTTACATATTCTTATTTAATAGAAGAATTGATAATAATATTTCAAAATCTGTGTTGTGAACTAAATATAACTGTGTCAAATCTTAACATTTCCTTCTCAGTTTAAACAAGTATTTGCTATTTTTAAGTATAGAGTGATACATTATGTTTTACCACTTTTGACTGTGACTTTCATTTTTATTATAATTCATCATGCTCTCCTTGCAAGTGTTTTTGTAAATTAAATGTCAGATTTAGAGAGTTGATCTAAACAGAGTGACAGATACCAGGTGAGGATTTTAGAATCACCTCCCATTATCCCTTTCCCATAAGTCACTAATATATTGCTGATTTTCAGCAAAATTATTTCAGTGGCAGCTGGCTTTAGGAGCGGGACCAAAATATGCTCTTAATAGTTCATAACATAGTGATAGTTATCCTTTATTCCCTCTTCACTGACTTGAAACCTCACTTATCTTATCCCTTTGAAACTTATTGTTGGCTGTGATAATGCAGTGTGTGGTCCTGGCAAGTACACACAAGTCATGCTTGTATGACTATGTCATTTTCTCTTTCTCTCTTTTTTTTTTTCCTTTTTTTTTTCTGTGAGGGTGCTGAGTGACACCTTTGTTTTTATACATTGTTTGAATTTGATTAGATATTTGCTTGCAGAAGATTGAGTGGAAGCTAGATTGATATGAGACATAGATTAAGGCTTGTTTTATCAGTTTAAACAAGGATAATAATTAATAAAACAGTTGATATTTCAAGTTACTGGCCCATATGTGATTTAGATCAGAACAGTATTCTGTAGAAAATTTTTATAAATTCTAGACCTGATTGCTCTGGTTGGCAAAACCCTGTGATATTATCAAAAACTGTTCGGTGAGCAGGTTTGATTTAGTTACACTATCCAAAAAAATTTGCTGATCCTACTGACAATTTTTTTCTCAATGACAAGAAGTCCATCTTTAATAGGTGAAGGAAGGTTTTTAGTGCTCCCACTGAACACTCTCTAAAATCTGTTATCTTCATTTATCAGCTCCCTGGTACCTCTGGGAAAGACACTCCTGTTTCAATGGAGGGCTAAATGAGTACATGTAACTGAGAGGCAGGTTACTGTGTCAGCAGCAGCTTTTTGGAGGTTTTCTTTGGGGAGATTCTGGTTCTGAGTATTTGGACAAGAACCAAGATCTGCATAAGCAGAAGGAGTGTTTGAACTTATTAATACTGACTACTTTGGCTTGGGGATTTTTCTTGTTATTCATGGTGCCTTTTTTTCTTTTTTCTTTCCTTTTAGAGGAATATTTTTCTTCCTACACTTAGAAAGTAAAAGAAGCTTAGCCAATAAAATTATCAAGTTCTGTGATCTAAAGCTAGTATTTATTTATTTATTGCTAGCTCTTACAGATAGAAGATTTTTTGGTATGTCTTATCTTTGAAAGCTTGATCTAGTTTCCCCAGTTTTGTTTGTCAGGATATTTTCAGACTGGGACATCCAAAAATTTTTCTTTTATTTTTTCAGTCTGTTTCCAGACACAAAACCATGAAACAATTTCAACTGTACAAAGGAAAAATGTATTCTTTGTAGTCTAAAAGCTTTATGTATAAAGCTATTGTAATTTTAGTTATTTACATGTGAAAGGCAAAGAGAGGTAACTTCAGTCCTGCTGCACAGAAGAAAATTGAGGTCAGTTACTGATCTTCTGACCTATGAGCTCCACTCTTCTAACCAAGATTGGGTAATATTCCATGTTTCCACCCACCTGGACCAGCTGCATGGATTTATTTAAAAAGATTAATGTCTTAATTCCTCCACATTATTTTCTTCCATGATGGCCAATGACTTTAAGCACATATATCAATGAAGATATATCTAGGTTAGACTATATTGTTAAGACTGTAAGTTAAGTTAGACTATAGGCTAATGCCAAGGACTACATTTCTGAAGTATCACATCCTGGATGGTCTCATTTCCAAATTCTTTTTTTTTCAGTGCGGATAAAGTTTGAAATGTTTTGAATACTTAACACTTCAAAAAGCTGGGTACTTTTGCAGCTTTTTTTCCTTTGCAATCTTAGGTGTCTTTGCTTTCCTAGTCACAAGGTCACGACTTATCAATGAGCACTGCTGCCAGATCATTGCAAATTAGTCAACTTGATCACAACACAGAAATAAAATCATGATTTTATTTAACAATTCGTGACATCACTAATTGTTTGATCCTACACCAGCACATTATTTTCAAGTTTAAATATTTTAACTCAGAAGAAAATTTATAATAACTTCACCGTTGGCTGCAACTGATTTTGATTTTACTTAAAAGTATCACAAATATGCTTAACAGAAATTAATCCAATAACTTACTTGATCTTTGGTTTTTGATGAAGAAGAGCTTTAGTCTCTCTTTAAATGTATTTTCATTCATATAGAATTCAACTTGCACCCTGAAATAATAAAAAATAAAGTATTAGGATTGGCTATAAAAGATAATAAATCAATATTTCAAAATAATTTGTTTTTCTAATCATCTATTCTTGATATAAAACTGGAGGGAGTTATAGTGAGTGTTCAGCCAAAAGCTCGCTTGGCTTTGAATAACTAATGTTGAAAGTTTTAAAAAAACCCAAACCAAATAAAATAAAATAAAAAAACCACCACCACCCCAAAGCAGAAGACCTTTCCTTTATCCCCTTTACATGAAGAATAATTTTCATATTACTCAAAGAGTCCACACTGCAAAATTAGAAGGCTCTATGCTTTTGGGATCTTCATTGGATGACCATTCTCCTGTCTGCATGGTTAGTAGGGAAGATTTCCTTGATGTCCAGGTTAAGCCTCCCATCTCAGTTTAACTCCTTTCCTGTAGAAGTGACATTTTAATGATCCTTCTTTTTTCTATCTTGTTCACATTCCTGTTAAATGTTCATGTTTCAGTCCACTTGTTTGTACTCACCTAAAATCAAACACTCATGTATCAAACAAAACCACCCTCTCTGATCTTGTTTTTGCCGCCATGAAACAGTGAGAGCTGAAAGCAAAATTATGTTGCATTCACACAACATAGTGCAGAAAATAACTCTCTTCCTGATTATACCAAAGCAGCAGGGGCATTTTTCCTCCATTCCCTCAGATCTGCCTGGATATATTTCATCTTTCTGTCCCCCAGTACAGCCTGAGTCGTGCTCATGCAATAGTTACAGACTAGAAGAGAGAACTGTTGCAGGGAGGAAGGTGTGCACCAGTTCTGTAGGAAACCTCAGGCTGTTCAGAGTTGTGGAGCTCCAGTGCTTGCTGGAAGATGAGAGCAGCATTACTCTCATTCTCACTCAAGTGCCTGTTCTACCCAAATTACTGAATCTCCCTCCTTAAGTCAGTTCTCCCCCAGCAATGAATCTCTACCCCAGCACATCTGTGCCTTCCTGAGAAGTCACAGCTCAGCTGGAGAAGGTCTATTATTGCTAAGGAATAAAGTAACACCACACAAGTGAGTTACTTCCCTATGTCTCCCTTTCTCTGTAGATCATCATGTTTTGCACAGCTGCATGTACTTTTTCTGTTCATAAGCATGCTTGAACTTTATTTCAGCATTTCTTCTCAGCAGTCTTTCATCAAATAACTGTACTTCAACTACTTGGTTTTATATGTAGTCATATTTGTCTAACAGAATCCTGACTTTAGTTTTTCCCTTCATGCATGTGAAGCTTTTTGCTGAAACAATTTTTGCACAATGTACTGTTACCTGTAGTGTCTCTCAAACAGTTGTCTATACCAGGTATTTCCATACACTTACAGAATTTGAGGGTTATTTACTTATGGGCTTAGAATGGGTGGCATCTCAGGCAATGTGACTTTGCATGCCTGCTTATTACCAGAAGTTTAGGCATATCACTTTGTAGGACAGGTTCATAAAAAGAAGGCTCTGTGATTCACTCAGTGAAGTCAGTTAATTTTAACTAATCATTGCCTTTGGTGTCTTTTAGTGCAGTGTTCCTTATAGGATGGGTAATTACACTACTTCCTATTCAGAGGAAGCACAAACAAAACCTTATTTTTAAGAATCTATTTTCCAAGGTACTTCCTGTCATTAATGCAGTGGCAGTTTTAGTAGGAATCACCTCCCATGATTTGGCAGCTGCCACATGCTAAGTGTACATATTTAATCTTCAAGGATATATTTCAAGAGGCAAACAAAGTGGCAGAAGCTATTGAAGTAAGGGATGTTATTGAAAAGATGCTTGGTGTTTTTTGGGGTTTTTTAACACATTCTGAATTAACCTATCAGCATTTTGATAAGAAAACTTCAGTAATCACTTATCATGAAAAAGCAACATGTTAACAGTGGGCCATAATTTAATGATAAAAGAGGGAAGAGGATGTGGGAGTTAATCACCCTCCTATCACCAGCACTATGAATTGCTCTGATAGCCTTCTAACAGCTGTCTACTTGGCTTTTCTTAGAAACCTGTGCTCACAGGAAACTGGGATTCCACAGTGCAGCAGTTTCCATGGCAAAACAGATTACAAATGCTGCTAATGCCACTTCTGCGGCTCCTTCTCTATCCCCTGACTTTTTTAAACTTTAGTAAAAAAACTGTAGTGGCCTTCTACATTTGCAGAAATACATTATCACACATCTATAATCAATGCACTCTCCTGATATTCTGGCTACCAGAGAATATTTCACTTTGTTTCCTGAAGGTTGCTATTTACTAAGTAAAGTTAAGCATGAGTGGCTGAAGGAGCCTCTGGCAAGGACAAGAATCTCTAGATACTGACCTTTCCCAAGACTCCTTTTTATTTCTAAGGAGAACACTCATTCTACTTGAATTTTCCTCACAGCCTTTTAATGGTTAATGTTTTACCCCTAGTATTTGCTCTTTTCTGTATTTTTCCCACTATGAAATGTAGCCAAGAAAAGGAGAGTTTTGGGAACCTACAATAAATAAATTCTGGTCCCCCGCTGAAATATTGAGAACATTTTGTAGCAGTAAAGGGCTTGAACATGATTTTTCTGGACTAAACTAGTACAGGTTGTTTCAAGTGAGGGAGTGAAATTCTTGTGACACACTTATACAAAACTTGATTACTCTATTGCAGGATATTTGAAATTTGATTGCAAGCAAATGGTTTTGACAGAATGGCCCACCACGCAGATCAGGGTGATAGTACATGTACATGCACATCACCTGGCCTACAGAATACATCTGGGTTTATTCTGTACTTATAGTGTAACTTGAAAATGTAGTTTCAACAATTTGTGCTTCATGTTTATCTTCCCGTAAAAGACAGTCCACCAGAAGGAAGTCAAGCTGAAGGATTAAAATGCCACTTCAATAGTGGTTACAGGGAGAGAAACAGTTGATGAATGTAAGGATTTTGTCCTTGCAGTCAGTTAACAGCTTCAGAATTTTTCAGCGCATGTAGTTGGCATTGAATAGTTAATGAAAAGTTACTTTTGGATGTTAAAAGAACAGGTCTTATGCTTTATTGACTCTTACTTCAGCTGTGTTGAAAATGCACAAATACATGATGCAAAAACTACTGAAGTTACATTATTGTCCTGAAAACACAGTGTGGTGTGTTAAAACTCAGTACCATTGGTAGTGGTCTTCACTAGTTTAAACCCAAAGAACAGTGATGTCACTGAAATAATTTCAAATCTTGCAAACTCTAAGAATCCTTTTGAAGTACCCCAAGTACTCACTGCATTGTTATAATTCAGTTAAGATGCAATTTGAATAGTACATTTTGATGTAATACAAAGTATAGCAGGAAAATCCTAGTTCCTGTCAAGGACACTAATGCAGAGAGCACTGCTGGTGGCTGTAAAACACTGGGACCAATCTCTCTGTGCTCTGGCTTCTTAACTCATTTTTCCTGCATTTTTCATTACTATTTACAATGTCATTCTAACCCCATAGCCACACCTTACTGTAGTAACAGTATTATCTTGCACCCTCAAAGCTACAAACTGTCTTTCTTTAATGTTAAAAAACAGATTTGGCAGAAATAATCACTTCACAAATGAAAGTATGAGCTGGATTTCTCACTACGTGCATGCCAAGAGCTGTAAATGTTTATGTTTACTATTTATTGATGTTGGAATCAAGAAAAGGTATTAAGTGTACAAACAGAGCCCATCTGAAGAAAAATACTTACATTTATTTAATCCATCGTTTTGGAAAAGGACACATCGTATTTTTCCAACAAAGAAAGCCTTGTAAGAGGAAAGCATTATGGGGCTTTTTTATTGGACTTTGCCAATTCAATGTATGTGAAATCCTGTTAGGTTTCAGACCTGAAAGCTTATTATGTAGGGTATGGGTGGGTGCTTAAAAACGAAACACCTGAACTGCTAAAGTGAACCGCTATTATCAGATCTTATTTTACTGCAATAAAATAGGTATTTTTTTTCTTATAGCTTTCATTAAAAGGATTAGAGTGTTTTAAGGATGACTGTCATGGGTAACACTTCTATTTGAAGTTTTGCAAGCTTCACATACACTCATAATTCATAATTCTCATAATTCTGTTTTAAAAGCACAGTAAGCACATTTACTGAAGGTGTTTGCTATGGACTGTGCTGGTGAAATCTAACTTTGGAATATGGTCCTGCACTTTCTTAAACATGATTCTAACAAGTGCAGAGTACTTAAAACTGACAGGTATAAGGTCATTTTCTGATGGGGATTTTTATCAGTTTAGTAGGAACAGACCAACAAACATTTTCAAGAACTCTGCAGAACTGTATTTGTGCAATATTGTCTTGTAGATTCTTTATGATATCTCACACTGGTAAACTACCTGACAGAACACAGGTTCCACAGGGATTTTTACTTAGAAGCTCCCTTTCATATCAGTGCATCTGAGTTAGTCTTTAGTGATGCCTTTCCAGACATACCTACATTCACTTGATGTAACTGGATGTTAACTAACAGATTTATAGATACCAGGTGTTACCAGTGCCACTGTAAATAATTCTCTGCATTAATGAAACAGAAATAGCATAAGCTGAGTTAATAACAAGCTATAAAATAAAGGATTGAGGATACATAAATAATCTTAGAGATTAGAACTGTATCTCGTGCTCAAATTCTTTTTAGTGTCTCCTTTCCATAAGTGCTGCTTTGATTGAAACAAAACTAAGACAACATCAGACAACTTGCCAAACCAAATTTTTTCAGGTTGCACAAAGTAAAAATTTGTATCTGCAACCACAAAAAAATACCTTCTATGTAATGGCAAACTTTTCCTTTACTTAACTGTTCAAATATCAAAATGCTAAAAAATTCAGCTCTTAATTAAAATTATCTTCCTTACAATTTAAATAGTACATGTGTCTATATTTTTATGGATATAAATAGAAATGTATCTTGAAATCTGAATTTAGCCAGCTTCATGCTCATTTTTGCAATCAGCTGGCCTCAGTTACATAAAACTGTTTTTGTGAAACTGATACAGGTCTATGGCAGCAATTTAATAGTACAGCGACAGGGAGAGGAAATGACATTTTCAAACATTTCTGTGGAAAATATCTTCATTTTTTCATTCCTTTGAGGGAAAGATTTTTATGGGAAGACTAATAGCAAGAGATGAGACTCAGAAGCAGGTAGTATGTATGCTTTTCAATCAATTAATAATACTTTTGTTTTAATGCCTTATTCAGAGTCTTGCACATTCAAAAAAAGGAAATTATTATCTCATTCCTGCACTCACGAAAATTCATCAAGAATTCACCATTCTAGTAATGGTGCAGTAATAAAAAGAATGCATTTGCAATCTAATAATTGTCATTAGAATTTTCTTAAAGGAGAAAATACTGTGATGCTTTACTATGGAAAAAGAAATCTCTAAGTAGTTTCCCTCACACACTTGACTTTTTACTGCAAACAAACTTTTCTGTTTCAAGTCTCTTAGGTAAGGTGAGAAAGTTAATAAAACAAATGTGAATGATGCATTAAGAAATAGTGCACTTTGAAGCTAAAGTCTGAAAGAAAGCCACTGAAAGAAGATGCTTGGTAGATTTTTTTTTTGCATGTAAAAATAGCTCTTTTTAACTTCTGGGCAAAAATACTTCACGTGTAGGATATATATATATATATTTATATATATAAAGCACAGAGCTGCTGCAATGAAAATCTATTATGCAAGGCTTTTTTATTAGGTAAGTCTGAATAACAGGATGTACTCCATGAGTTTGATTCCAGGCACTGTTCAGTTTTCTGGAGTTGTGCCAATTAACCAGACATGAAGAGTAGGAAGGTTAATTTGTTGCTTTTTTTCCTTTCTATAATAGCGGCAACTATTTGTCAAAAAGATTTGAAATGAACTCGTTGAAAAGCAGTGTTCTGTGATAACTCCTTTCTGGGTTTAACTGTATTAGAGCATTAGGATCAAAATTCAAAGTAACCCATTGCAAGCTATTTTTTTACTCTATTCCTCTGTATTACAGCTGCTCATCCCTTATCAGTTGTTGATTTAAAACAAAGATCCTTCCCCTGCAACTCCAGCACTCTCCCTGTCCCCTCAGTGAGAGGTGAGGCACACACAGAGTCAGGCAGTGTGCACGAGCATCCCACACACAGAAATTACTGTTCTTGGAGTAACAACACATCTCAAGTGGTTGATTTAAAATTTAACAGTACTTTCTGCTACAGGATTTTAATGCTGACCACTGCACACCTTTCATTTGGAGCTATTTATTTTTGCTTACCAAACTTCTGTATGTATGTAATGCTGCCAATTAATTGTTACCTCAGTGAGACTCTTGTTCTCTCAAAAAACCCCCCTTAGTTATTTTCCCAAGTAGACACACCTTGTCTACCCTGAAGACAGTCTGCAGGGTCAGGGGTAGTTCTAGGAGTCTGGTAGCCCTCCATCTACTTGCCTTCTTGCCCCCAGTCTCTTTCTTTGGTCCTCTGAAACCTTTCCCCTGCTTCTTCATCCATGCTCAGTGCCTACAGTTTACTGTCCAGTCCTCCCATTCCACCTCCTCCTCCTTCCTGTTCTTCCATCCAAATTTTATGAAAACTTCCAGCCCTTCTTCAACAGCTCCTTTTCTCTAGTTTCTTACAGATTTAACCCCTTCTTTCATTCTCTGTGGACTATACAGGTTTACTATTACTGAAAAACCTGTGGGGCTTTTTCTTTGCTCTAATTCCCTACACTGAGCTTTGCTTTCAACATATCTTTCTTCTCTACACTCTCACCCTCTGGAACTGTAACTCAGGCTCTGGACTTCACTACCCTTAAAGTTATCATTTCATGATTTTGACAAATTTGTCTTTTGAGATGTTTACCTTTTCTCTTCTCTTGAATTATTCCATCAACTCTTGGTCTACTTCCACTATTGCACATTAGGGTAGCCAACAAATATCAAGGCTTTAAAAAATAAACTCTGCAGCACTGCCTAAATGCCACATGGGCATCTCAGTTTTGGTACCATGGCTCTTAAAAATCTTTCTTCCTCAAGCCCAACAGAAACTTAATGGCGACCACTTGTAAAAATATCCACTCTATGTCCAAAATAGATGGATGGTAGTGATGGAGCTGAGTCACTCCTACCCAAACACTTAACATGTGATGTTATTTCTCTGTAGATTTTATTTTAATAAGTTTTGATTCAATTTGCCCCCCATTTAACACTTTTCTCTTACAAAGCAAGCAGTAAACACGATGAGGGACATTGTCATGGAGATTATCCAGATAAAGATAGAAACAGGTGTTCAGAGAAATAACAGCCTTAAACTGTTCAGATAGATTTTGTTATGTCTAAAGAATAAATATCTTAGAGACTCATTGTTTACTTTAGATATGGCAGTTTACAGGTCCACACACCTTTCTTACATATTAAGAAATACCTGTGAATGAAACGTGCCATCTTTGCTTGGTTTTTGGTTTGGCTGGTTTGGGGTTTTTTTGGTATAGATGGTATATAGTGGTATATAGTCCAGAGCTTAAACCAGCAAAAGACACTGTGTGAACTCTGGTCTCCCATTAAAGACAGAAAGGATAAGCCCATGTCTTGACATTAAGGAAATGCTGAGCAAACTCTTCTCACTTTGGTCCCTTGCAAGTGACTTGAGTTAGCTTCTGATCACCACAGAAATTCCAGTCACTATTTACTTAAACTCTGTTTCCCATCTCTAAGTCTCTGACTGTTCTGTTACTCCTCTTCTGTAAGTTATCCTTTACTTTTCATTTTTTAGGATTTCATCTTTTCAAAAACAGCAAGTAGAACTAGGCTGAACACCTTGGTATCCCACAGATTAGATGGCTAATCCCAGTTTTATTTTTACTCTGAAATAAGGAGATTTAATTTTCTGAAATTGCAGCAGAAGGAAGAAGTAAAAAGCAGATGGATAGAAAATTCAAAAGAAGGAACAAAAAACTTTGTGGGTGAATCCCAATCTGTCATTTTTTAAGTATCACATGACCAAGTGTAAAATATTATTTTAAATATAACTCATTAATATGTTACCTGAAACCAGAACCCTCTTTCTAGCAGATTTGATCCAATGTACACTGAGATGAATGGAATATTCTATTCACTTAAAGCTGAGTAAAATAATCAAATAGTAAAAATATTCAAACTAGATATTTTCCTATTGCTTTAAGCATTTAATTAGCATTTTTCACTCAAAATAAAGGCAATTTTCTTTCTGTGTCAACTATACAATGCATTTGACATAAAACTTGGGAGGTCAATGTGAGATTCAATAGAGCCTATCTATATATTGACTCTAAAATAATTCCACAGGTTGTTGTCATCATCTTGTTCTATTATTACTTCTGTTTGCTAGCTTTTCTTCTTTTGTTCTTTTTTACTGTATTATGCTAGTTATACTTGGCAGTCTTCAATTATAGCCAACAATTTATTCAGTGTTTCCTGAAACAAATGCACAGTATAATTATATCAAGTCAGAAAAACATATTTCAAAGGCTTTGCAGTTTTTTTTCCAAACTCAAATATTGGGATTTAGTAAATTAATCTACATTTTTACCAATGACATAGTAAATTATAGGGGAATATTAGCTGCACCTACTCAAAAGGAAATGGATCTTTATGAAAAATCGTCTTAAACTACAGCATTCAGTGTGAATTTACACAATCTTATATGGAATCTTACCCACTGATTAACATTTCATAAGGAGAGAAGTTTCAGAAATGCAATGTTCTAAGATAGAAATGTCAACATGTCATGTCAAAAACATGTCCTTTTTTTCCCTCTGAAAATTTTGTTCAATGAGGTAATTATATTTTATATTTTCTTTACAGCTCTTTAAGTAGAAAATAGACTCAGTTTTTCCAAGGAAAATGCATTCATCAACCAAAGTATTGCTTTGCTTTCATTTCAATTTTAGTACTACCTGGGATTTTTGACCCAATTAAAACAGAATGTGCCTTCTATATTTCCTGTGATGTGATAATAACATGATGCCTCAAAACCTGACTCACATAATTCCCTCAGAAACTATTCACCCTGCTGCAGAAAAAATCCTGCAGGTAAAATTCATCTCCAGTGAAAGTTTGGTACTCAGTCTTACAACTCACCCATGCCCATTCTGCAAAGGCAATCCAGGTACTAGCTATGTTTTCAGATACCAGTGGACTTACTGCCAAGTCACAGGAAAGTAAGCAGTGAAATTCCTAAGACACAATAACCTTCACATGTTTAGATCTGACTTAACCAGAACGAAGGTTTAGTCTTCAGTGCTCTCATCTGCAGTCTGTGTGTGCAGTCTCCACACCTGTGACACGCACACCTTTGATTCTGATTATTTGACCTCCTGGCTGTTTCCTTCAGCTCAGGAGATGCAAAGGAAGACAAGTGCTCAGTTTCACTCCCTATTATCACCTTTGCTACTTACTCACTTCCTCCCATCCCTAATCCTCACAACTTCCTCTTGCCACCCCCTAGCTGTCAGCACAGTTTGCTTTGTCACCTCCTCATCCCCTCCGGAGAGGGATATGATGAGTGTGGAATAAGTGCCAAAGCTGCTCTCCAGGGCCCTCTGCAGCAGAGTGGCTCAGAGCAGCTCATACAGCACAAACAAGGCTGGCTGAGATGTGCTATGTGGAAGGTAAATCCTTGTACATATCTACCTTGCAATGTAAACATGTTTATTTATATAGGACTGACAAGTTAAGATAATTGTACTTCCACAGAAATTGCCCGAAAACTGTGCTTGACAGGTGCCTTGTAGTGCAACAGGGTGTAAATAGAAGTCTTGACAGTCCAAATCACTATTGCAGCAGTAATCCACAAAGGCCAAAATGATAGCACTTATTATTTCTCCAGCTGTGTCTTTTAAAAACCCCACAACTAGAAGATAAACAAACAGAAACATAAAAGTATGAGAAAAAAATGTTACAAAGGAGTCATAGCGAGCAACCACCACAAAAAGGCTTAGGCACAGGTTGGTGGAAGCAGTAGCAAAGCCTCATGATGTAGCAAATAAAAACAGCTGCCCATGATTTCAGTGTCTGTAGTAGCAAGTACACAGTGTCATCAGGCTCAGGCTGCTGGAACAGAGGGGCAAAAAGTTCCCTTTCTCTTGCAGCCTGCAGAGCAGCAAAGAGCAGCCCTGAAAGGAGGACAGGGCCAAGCCTTGGCCTTTGGTCTGAGCTCACTATCAGAGAGCTGCTGCCAGAGCCTGGCAATGCAGAGGGGTTCAGGACATGAGGTGTATGACTGATGAACTTGCAGACAAGGGTATGCACAACTTGGGAAATGTATGTGCTTGTGTGTGTGTGTGTGTGTTCAGCATGGACTCTTTTATAAGTATAGATTTAGATTATCTGCAGAAGCAGCAAAATCATTAAGGAATAGTGAGCTGCATGCCTTCACTTAATCATCTGTTGGATGTTTATCAGCTTTCAGGGGAGTCATCTAGGCAGTTTTTAGTTTACAGAGACAGTAGCTGTTTGATTTACATTTGGAACTAGACAGTTGCTTATTTATGAACACGTAGTTCACTGCTCTCAACAATGCAATTGCTTGCCAGCTATCATTAAATCTATCAGTAGTGACCAACCAAGACTTGATTTGCTCATTACCAGATAAATCACCAGTACAGATTCATGTACAAACCAGATACAAACTCCACATCACCCAAATCAGGCTGTGCTGACTGTTGGCAGACTGCAGTAGGCATGCTGTCAAGTTAGGATGTTGTTTTATGGCCAGTGGAAGAAGCTGCCATCTGTACAAGTGAGGGAGACTGTCTCTGCTCACACCCCTACAAATGGGTGATTTCTAGATTAGTCTGACTGGGACTTTGCTCTAATTGGAGACTGTCTATATTCTTTCCTTTGGAGATTTTCAATCAGATCAGTTTTTTGATCAGACTTATCTTCATCATTGTGATTCTTACACCTAATGCAAAATAAGCACTCTGGGACAGTGGAAAAGGCAGGCCCCTAGTGCACTTGCAGTGTTTGACTTACAGTGATTGCAATCTCTTTGTATTGATGTTAAAGACAGCAGAAATTTGCTGCCACAAGTTAATGGACCAATTCTTAGATGTCCAAGTAAACAAAATAATGGGAAGAAAGGATGGGTGAGGAGACAACAACGAAAAGCTCTGCTCTAGGATTGTACAGGGCAATGTTCATGGAACTGCATTCCTAAACTCAGATCACAGAGGTAGTTTTTGCAGAACATATCACATTGCTACTTGACCATGCTAATAATCATCCATTCAAAGCCCTTTTCACAAACACAAGTTACTCCTGTCTAAGATGCTTATATATGTTTCCCTGCAACCTTTCCTTAGTGACACTGCCTGTAAATGTTAACTAATAGAAAAGCTCCAGAGCACATTTTAGCACTTCAGAACACAGCATGTGGACCACTTGGGTGTCACTGGGAAAATGCTGATTACTTGTTTCAATAATAACTATATTGATGGTAAGAACAAAATTAAGATAATATGGAAATTTGTGGAAACAAGTATTGATGGAGGGAAATGTTCAGAAAGGGAATATACCAGAATGAGGCTATATTAAAATCAGCAGCAGTGTGTTACTTGCTCTGCTCTTACATTATTTCCTTTTATCACTTCCCACTGTCTGCTAAATAAATGACCAAACAGACCAGTTCATTCTGCTAAGTAACAGACTAAGTCTGCCTTTGTGAAGACTCTCTTCAATTTTAAAAGAAACCTAATTGAGCAAAGACAAATATGGCTGGCCAAAAAAAAAAAAAATATTGCAATAGCTTTCCCCCTTTTAACAATAGCATTCAGAAAACTTAGAATCTTAAATTTCAGCTGTGTAAATTTACAGCATCATACACTGCTAGGATACTAAAATAAAGCATTCTGTAGTTCCCTATTTCAATTTGTAGTGTTTATAAAATCAAAATTGATCCTTTTACAGCCATAGTCAGAAGGGCAAGTCAGATGTACAAGTAAGAAGATGCACAAACACAGTATTCCCAAAAGGAGGCTTTTACAGGTCATATTTTTGTGCTAAACTGCTTCTGGAGAAGCTGCAGTTACCAAGAGTCAATAGCTAAATCCCCTGTCCCCCGCTACTACACAAACACAAATCTACACCTGAAGGCTACTGAGCCACTGTTCTGCCCAGGGGAAGGCTATGCTCCATTTATTGCTGTAATCTTGCCCATTTTTCCTGCATTCATTCTTCCATTCTCATGTTTGTTGTCTTCAAACATCTTTCAAAAACCAAGCCAACCTCAAACCCTCTAACAGTGTCTCACAAGTGTCACAGATCTTCCAGATTAAGGGTAGTTCAGTATCCTGAATTTTTCATTGTTCAATTTGTATTTGATCTATATACCCTGGTCCTGTGCCCCATCTACTCGCTGCATGTGGCTTGACTTCTGCCCCACTCTTTTTGAGAGAGGAATCCTGTGCTGCTCTGTTTCTCTACAGTGTCTAGGCTCCAATGCCAGACACAGAGTTGACATATTTTGTAACCACAGCATTACAGATAAGAGTAAAGTTAAAAATAGCAGGTAAATAAAAGCACGGCAAGAGGCGAACCAAAATATTCTCATAATATGCATCGAGAATGACAAAAATATAAGTACTAGTTAGCATGTCAACAAGAGATGAAAAAAGAATAAATGG
The DNA here is from genome assembly GCA_013400575.1 of Peucedramus taeniatus. Taxonomy (NCBI): domain Eukaryota; kingdom Metazoa; phylum Chordata; class Aves; order Passeriformes; family Fringillidae; genus Peucedramus; species Peucedramus taeniatus. The sequence goes on from WBNO01031266.1 coordinate 18,019, forward strand.
CACCCATGCCAAGATCTACAAGTTGGATTAGCCTGGGAACAAACTAAGAATGAAGCAAATGACAGATATAAATAGACTATGAGCTGTAGCACTCTGCTCCATTATGAGATAATTGGAAGAGATAGATAAGGGGGAAGTCTAAAGTGAACATCATGTACTAAAATTTTTATAAGGCATTTCAAAAGGTTCTCTGGAGGTTGATACTGAAGGTAAAAAATCACATGCTCATACCAAGGGAAAGAAGTAAACAACACAAAAAAGTAAAACAAACATGTTCTGATATAACACAAAGTGAATGCCTATCCTCGGTGAAAATACTGTAGAAACATGCCTTGTTTGTATTTAATACAATAAATCAGCTTAAAAGTCACAGAGGAAAAGAACCTACTGAATAAGAAGGTAACAACTTGAAAAAAATATAGCACAAACCCCCTGTTTCATAAAGGAATGTACAGATAGAAAGCCTTCTAATAGAATAACACAGGTAACTTCTTATTGACATAGCAAAGCAGAGGCTGGTTGCATCTATAAGCAGAAATAAACCAATGCAAAATTAATCTTTATCTGCCTTGAAACTAGACAATAAGAACACTAAACCAACAGCATTTGACAGATATTTTTCAAATTGTATACATCTACTTAGTTGAACTCAAATGAGTTACAAATCCATATACTTTATGGATTTTATCCATAAACTCTCTTTATCCATATACTCTCTTTCTATGATTTCCAGTTTAGGTAAAAATGTGTTCATCAATATTTATTAACCCGACTCTGTTTAATAAATATATCAATATTTATTGATCTCTGTGCATGTGGTCACAGAGATGCTAAAAAGACCCATATACAATATGGACCCTTGCTCCATATATCCTGCTCCATTAAATGAGATTTTTGGCTGTTTATCTCACCACAGGCTAAGAATTCATCTTCATATCTAACAAAGCAGGAGCAGAGGTGAGAACTTTGATTTGTGCTCGCTTTTCAGTCTTCATCCCTTTGTTATAAGGAAATTAGTCTACTTGAGTAACTTTGTGAGCTCAGGTTTCCTGATATTCTACTGCATGCACCCTTTCCTAGGATTTTATCTAGTAATGCAAGTGGAGGGTATATATTTTTAACAAGGAAAGGGAAAAGAAGTATGAACAATTTCCAGGATTGTGCAGCTTGGAAAATCAAACAGTTCTAAGGCCTTTAACAATTCTTCTTCCCTTTCTAATAGCTCTATCCATCTTTCTCTCATGGTACCTTTGTGACTGAACTAAGGGTCTGAAATTGCATTTTTACAGCTGGAAGTCTGAAAAATTACCTGAAAGGCAATGCAAAGCTTAGGACTTATGGTTTACCAACTTCACTGGAGGACAATGGTTCTGTTGGTACCTACATTTTACACATCTAATCCACTCATTTTATCATAGGCACTAAGAGCAAACATGCCCTTCTCTTGCATGTCTTTGATTCAAATCCCTGCTGTAGCCTGGGCTTCTCACGTTGTCTGTGGTCACTTGCTTATTTCAGCACTCTACTCTTCAGCTCTAAAAGGTTTCCACAAAAACTACAAATAGATAAAAGTTATAAAATCAGGCTCTCATACCTCAGAGTGCTGTGAAATGTGCATCATAATCACTAAAATGTGAATGAAACAGTCTCAGTTAAAATGACGGAGTGTAAAATGACTTTGTCTTCAAAATGCTCCAGATTCTTATCACTAATGAAGCCATGCAATAATGGCTACTTGGGGGAATTTGATGAGAAACCTGCAGCCAATTCAGTCTAGACTCAGAGACTAAATAAATTAGTCTACCTGGAGTTTTGGTTTTGTTTTTCTCAGAATCTTTTTTTTTTTTTTCAATCCTGCACAGTTGAAAAGGAAATTAGTATAATTTATCAATAGAATAATTTTATTCCAGTTGACTGTATTGAACTATTTTTCCTCTGGAAACAGAAAAATGTATCTCAGATATATTCAAATATACTGTTAAATAGCATTCCTACTGTATTTATGGAGTCTATCTATGCCAGTATTTCAGCATTTATCCAGCAATCCCACTTATGCTGCCATATGATGGGTGAGATGATCAAATACCAATGAGAAATTTTCTATACCACTCTGGCTTCTCTCTATCACGCCTTTAAAAATCACCAAATTTTGAATGAAGCTACTGAATTAACCTTAAACACATATGACTACATTTTTTTTTATTCTGAAGATCAACTTGACATGTAATTTTATTTTTTATGCTTAACTTTGTAACATCTTATCAAAATCTCAGCTGGACTTCAGAGTAAGATTTAGATCTTCTGTCTACAGTTAGAGAGCTATGTAGTAATTTATGAGAGACTTCCTTGTAAGGTTAATGAGAGCAGAACTTCCTCTTGGAATGCCACCTACTTTAATGCTAGCTTATCTCTGGTGATAAATTACATTTTAAAGTAAAGCTTTACACACAAAAGAAAGAATATTTCAGTTTATTATTTGGCGCTGTAAACTTCAGCCTGGGGTACTTTCCAAATAAACATAAGTGAAATTAAAATAATATTTTAATAAAATTAAAATTTTAATTTTAAGTGAAGTTAAAATAAATACTGGTCATACTTTGGTTCTTAATATAATTAATTTCCCAGACTCCTGATCCTCCAAATTAGCCAGTTTACATTCTCTTGAAATAATACTTGAAATGGGATCTGGTGCTAAGGTTTGCAAAAAAACAAGTGCTACAATATCCAGTTATTATTTCTGTATCTGCTTGTTGTTTAGCATTGGACTTGTAGAGAAGTTGTATTTACAGAAGCACCCAAAGCATCTCCATCCTTAAAATACTAAAAAATACTTAATTTGTTGAATAACAACAAATTAGCATGCTCTTTTCAACGTTTTGACTGATACATGTCTTATCTGTGAACCTCTCTATCTCCGAGAATATTTTTAGATTGTCAAATGCTGGTGGCTAAGCTGTCACCTGAAAGATTCTATTTAGGAACTGACAGTATGCATTGCCATTTAAAATATATAAAATAAGAGGGATACATTGGCAGAATGCTCCACAAACCTCAACACAGGGTAGCACAGGATGGTTTCCAATAATTACTAGTTATACATACATCCCAACTCTGTAGGGGCTGAAAATGTAGTCATGCATTTATCATGACTCATTTATCAAACTGAGACTTAAGAGTAATAAACTATTATTTCACATTTGATAGAGAAAAATTCACAGAATTTACTGGACTTTTGTTTCAATTGTGTTTCTATTTTACCTATTATGCCTGTATTTATTCTAGTGAAAAAGGCAATTGAAGCTGGCTTTGAGTTTTCCATATATTGGGAAATCTCTGCAGTTATATCTGCTGCCTTAATAAGTTACACTGGATCAAGGTGCAATAAATTAATTTGATCAGAAGTCATGATACTCTATTGTCTGGTACTTCAATGGAAAAAAAACTCTTCTACTAAGACTGGCACCCACTAAATGAACTTCTCTTTAGGAAAAGGTGGTACTCAACATCAAAAGATGAAAATCTCTCTGCAAATTACTTAAAAAGAAGTTTATATGTGCCTGAATCCTCCACAACTGTCAGGACACTTTCTGGCTAACTTTCTTCATGTAGATTTAGTAGGTGTACAGTATTTAAATTACACATAGGGAATACAACTCTGGCCAAAAGAATCATGTACACTAGTGATGGAGAATTTGTACAAATGCAGTTTATTTTTAAATTTTTATTTATTTAAAAATTTTTATTTTTAAATGCATGGCAATCTCACATATAAAACACTGGTATTTGGCTTTCATGGCTTCATAGTTTAAACTACAGATCTGTTGTAGGTGGAGTACTAGGAAAAGAGGAGAGCATGGCAAACAAGGAACAGAGCTGCTATTTGGATTTTTTATTTATCTGTAAGGAAAAACACCCAAAACAATACACAATGAAGTTTAATTTTTATAGCTTTTTCTTGATTCTAGTCATAGCCAGCAGTACTCCCAAAAGAGAAATCGCACTAGTTAATAATAGCACTCTTAAAGGTAATGATATTATATTTTTACTGTTTTTAGTAACTAAAAATATGACACCATTATCTTTTGGATCATATTCCAAAATTATGTACTGACCATTGTCACAAAACACACAGGAGCACGGAATAACATTACATGAGATGGCTTAAATTTTTCTTGTGTGTTTATATCTTCTCCAAGCTACATTTTTCCTTCTAGTTGGAAAAGATTTGGTAGGGTGCAAGGCAGTGACATCAAAGGCAATATATAAAGTTAGTTTAAAAGCTTAAGTATTTTTTTTCTGTACTCTGCTCGATTCCCCACTTGTCCACAGGTTTACTTAGATTAAAAATAATTGTTTATTACAGGGCAAGAAATTACGGGAACCATGCCTGATCTGGAAGGGAAAAAGTCACAAGAAGTCAAATGAAATTTGTCAGGAACTTCCCACAGACACCTTAACAAGCCTAGAAAGAACTTTTCTGAGATTCCATTTATAGCTGAAGTGTTAAAAAGTGAAAAAGAAAAAAAAAATGATACCACATATGCTTTTTACACATGCCCAGGAGCAGGGTAACTTTATAAAAAGGAGTGTCTTTTTAAAGTTACATATTGAGACAGTCCACATATGCAATCTGGAAACACTTAGACAACACCCCAAAATATGCCATTAGAATGCCAACAACTCTGAGAAGTAATACAGGGCTGAATATCAGATTACAGCAATTTTCCTGAAATGATGGGATGGGGGCTGTGCACACTTGCAGTCTCCCACAAGCACGCGCACACAACGGGAGAGTATTGAACATGATATATCTTATTGAACATACATCTTATTGAACATAAGATAAATACAAAGAGAAGGAGCATTCAGGGAAAGACATAAACCAAAAGCCCAGTACTTGACAGGAGCTGTCTCTCCTGAAGCTTCCCACAGAGACAGTCTCTCCTCTCTTCCACAGAGAAAGGTTGTGGAGACTCCACTTCCTCTACCAAATCATCAGGAAAAGAGTGCTGATGACATTTCCTGCTGATGACTCCTTCCAAAAGAATTGCACCTTGATACATATCTGTCTTCATTCTCTAGTATTTAAAGCTGCTTTGGCTCCAATGATGACATCCAGATGGAGGATAAAATATGTAGGATTTCTGAAGTAATACTTGCAGTTTAACATACGTATACAGGGCAATATATCTAACAGTAGATCGGAATTGATTCCTTCCTTTCAAATGCAGCCTGATGCACAGATATGATTATTGTTTTACATGGAAAAAAATTACAAAATTTTCATATAAATTATAAATGTCTCATTAAGGAGTGGCAATGATTCAAGAACTCTGAACGCATAATTGAACAAGTGCTTTAAAAGTCATTATTATCTCTAAAATGTCACCTGTCTGATACTGTTCTCTCCACAGCTAACAGGGTACACATAATTACTTCATATAAATCTCAGTCTCCTTACTCAGAGTGAGCTATTACACTTCCTGATTAATCATAAGGCATGGTTTTAATTATCTCTTCATTAGTTTAAGAAAAATTTAAAATATCAAGTTTCACAATATTTTAAAAGTTTAATTCTGTCATCTTTATTCATATTAAATAACATTTAGTACTCTCTGAAGTAAAATGCTGTCCATCAGTTTTATGGCTGGCAGAATAGTTTGCCCAGTATTTAATTTTTCAGAATAATGACATCAAACTTTCAAAATGTGCCTTGTGTGTGCTTAGAAAATCCTTTAGCAAGTGCCTTCAGAATACTGGCATAGTCAATGTAAACAGTATTTTTTCCCCTTTAACTTCCAAAATGAATGCATAAATTTCAGATTTTGCTGGCTTTTTTGGCAGTCAGGTTATTTAAAATCTCTTTAGCTAGCTGTATCAGTGAGGTGGGTCAGGACAGGTGCTGTTCTGTCATCTTGCTTGCAAGTCTATCACAGACCAACCTTAGTGCAGATCAGATTTAGGTGGGATATGTGGATACAATGAGGAGAGGTCTGTGCTCACGGACAGAACTGGCTGGATGGGTGCCAGGAGGTCTGATAGCCAATTCTCCAGTGTCTAGGGTGATACAAGAAAGCACAGTAATAGCCCCAGTATTCCCAGCTCTCTCCATCTGGCCACTTTTGTGACTGTAAAGTGGCTCTGCCATCTTAGAAAGGAAAGGAATTTCTAAATGCTCATCAGCTCAGCTTAGCCTGAAGTCAAGTAGCAGCAGGGTGCAACATGGCTCTATGTCCCCACTCATCTGCCTTAGAAGACATCCACCTTATAATCTTGATAATAGTGATCTTCTACCAGCTTGTTCTTATCTGAAATTAGGAGCAAAACCTGAGGTCTTGCACAACAGTCTCACACTAGCCCATGCTATATCCCAGCACACTGCCTTGTAGAGGCTCCTGAAATTTTCCTCTCTCCTACACGCTCAGAGGTACTTCCTCCATAATCTAAAACATTCCCAGGAGCCAGCCTTGTTCTTCCTACATGAAATGCTCTGGCAACACCCCACTGAAATTCCAACATTCTGAATCACCAGTTGAGCTGGTCACAGTGACTGCCACAATTAATTGTCTTAAATGGATTCATAATGTTGCATGAATTTAACTCACTTTGTTTTCTTTTCTGAACTCAAACTATGATTTTTGAACTGCCAAAAAACAGAAGAAAATGAAGGGAAAACTAATCAAGATTTTAAAATTAACTCAGTGCATTTTGAATGTTGTTCGTACCATTTTAGCTAAATTGTAATTTTCATTCAATCTGCGGTGAGTGCCAATACAAAAATAAATTATCATGTGGGTCACTGTTTGAATGCAGTCTTCAGTGTCAATGAGACACAAGATATCTGCAACAGCTCTTGTGAGATTAGCTTCTCTCTTATGATACTTTTAGGTGGGTGAAAAATCTACTTAGATTTTGATAGTCTTTATAAATCAAGGTTGACTAATCAACATCTGCCCATTACAGAGTAGGTTGCTCCACTTTTTGTGTTTGTATTATGTTCTTTGAATTACTACTTAGAGAGTAAAACAGTAATTAAAGACTGGACATTATCTACAAAAATGGCTTTTCAAAAGATATTTGTTGAACTGAAACCCCTTTGAACAATGATCAAATTCTAGATTGCTGTACACAGTGAAAACATAGCTTGCTCACTTCTCAAAAGGGTACATTCAGCTAAATATAGAGCTTAGCCTTCAGTCCCTCTGTTAGAGCTGTCTCTGCTCCATGGTGAGAACTACAGGGCAACAGTCATACGTGACCAGTGCCCTCAGCTTCTTTTGAATTCGGTGTGAAGAGGAGAAACTATTCCCATTCCAGGCTCAGGGAATGTTGTGTATCAACAGCTGTTATTCATAAGCGACAAGCATAACCACAGTTTTCAATCTGCAGTGCAGCTTGTTGGGTTTTTTTCCCATTGGCATTTAGTTCAGATTAGGTTTGGTAACCCTGGTTTTGTCTGTACCACAGTTTTCTTGAGCCACAAGGGCAAGAGAAAACAAAGTGAGATAAAATATAAAACCTCTAGAATATTTTTGGTTATTCAGAACAATAAATGAGCAAGGCTACTTTATAATGTTTACTGCTTATTACATATTTTAACAATCACTATGCTGGGAAGGAACTCAGTAACTTTAAGTTACAAGCACAGCAAGTGCCATTAACTTTAACATCATAGAAAGCTAAAGAGCAAAACTCTTATCTTTACAAAATGCCAAAGGGGTTTGACTCAGGGTACAGAATCTAGGAGAGAGGGCCCGACTTTCCTGGTAGAGCTAACCCATAGTGAGGACTGTTGCTCAAACTGTGTCATTGCCCCTGCCAGGCACATGGCCCTTGTGCTGGTGGCTGCTGGAGAAGCAGTTATTGATGGCTAAATCTGGCAGGAGACTTGTCACACCCAGGCACAGGGGTAGGCAGTCTTCTCTTTTTTGCTACCTCAGTAGAGAACTTGCACTGATCTTAACCTAACGCCTTCCTTCCACATCTTCCATAGCTTGGTACTTGGCAAGGCAGGCACAGAGATGACAGACTTGGCAACCTGCTTTCCACCACAAAAATATAGCACTTCCCAACAGGTATCTCCCTAAGTGGAGACAGGATTTGTCCCTCAAGATACCTCTGAGTAAATAATAACATCACTGTTTTTATCTGTGAGGATAAACACTGGGTTTTGTCTCCTAATGACTGTTTCTGTTTTATTGCTACTTCCCACTAGGAAGTTGACTGCTAACATAATTAGCAGATGATTGCACGGGGGAGGCTGAAATCTTTAACAGCTGTTTTAAGGCATTCTGCACCAAATCTTCTATGCTGCAGAACACTTGCAGCTCTTGAATGGCATTCTCTCCAATGACACAGATTATGGGACCATGGAGTGGAGGCCTCCAGGAAGGACTTAACTTGTTCATTTACTTGGAAAAAAGGTGAAGAACCCACATTTAAAGTGTTTAGTGCATTAGTATAAGCATTTGGGCATAGTGTGTCAGAATTCAGATAAGGTAAAGATCACCTTTGATTGTGAAGTCTAGAAACTGAATGTATAGCACAGAAATGGTTAGCAGACTTTACAACTTTACTCTTTCTATGAAAGGGCAGACATTTTTGATGCTCCAAGTGATCTATTTCTTTGCTACAGGATAAAGGGAAGACAAAAAGAATCAATGCTACCATTTTGTTACAGAAGAGTCACTATGAAAGAAAGGCAGAGTGCAGCACAGAGCTTACTATTATAAAATAAATAGTCTTAATCATTGGGTGTGATAGAATAATAATCATAAAATTAGGAGGGAAAGAACTGCTTTAGCTCCCCATGGAGTATTATAGAGTCTGCCAGACGTAAAGTAGTATGTGTCAAGTTGTAGATGGAAAAATAAGAGCTTTAGTAATAAATCTATAATTAAGTAATGATTGAAGTACCAAGTACACTTACAAACTGCGCATCATGTTGTCCCAGAGGAGGAAAGCTACTTGGTCTGTGAGAGTTTTCAAGATGAGACACATAAATGGTTTGTGCAGTATAAAGCTTCTGCTGGGATGTGCTACCAACATCTTCTTTGGACAGATCCAGTCATGGCAGCACTGAAATTACTCTTTACTTTCCATGTCCTTTCCCAATCCCACACTGTGAGCTAGTTTAAGTGGAATATAGAAACACAGAAACAATGCATTTTGGCCTCTGTTGTTATAGCAAGCAATATGGTAAAACAAAAATTAGAATGAGGCTAATGGCACTGCCTGCTACAAGGCATTACTGCCTCTTCCCTACACACAGGTGTTTGATCTGTAACAGGGACCCAGTCAAGATAAATATAGAAAGATGGTGAATATGGAAATATATCAACAGTTTGCTTTCCTGGGACTGTGCTCCTAAACCTGCCACAAGAGTGTAAACTCGGGCCTCTTGCTGTGGTAAATGCAGCAGTTCTTACAAACGTCAATATTATTATTTTTATTATTTTTTTAAAGCAATGAGAAAGGGCTTGGCCTATACACACAGCAAGTTTTTTCAGGGTTTAGGGCAACTCAAGTTTTTCAACTACTACTATGCAAAGTCTCACTGCAAGATATGAAAACACTTGCTCTCTCAGAGAATTGGACTGCTAAGATCTTGAGCAATTTCACTCAAAATCAAGCGTTTACACTAGAGTTTAGGCTTCCAAATCTCTCTATGGGGTTTGAAAATTTAGTTACAAGGGCAAAGCAAGATAAATTTGACAATATCTGCTCAAGTCCTTTCATTTGTAGCCTCTGTTAAATGAAAGAATTCCTGTAAGTTAACGTGTTTTCTAAAATGAGGATGCCAAATTGACTGAAGTATTTATTGAAGAAAAGAGGAGGATAATTTTGAAGAAACTGTAATAGAATTTTCTTTTGAGGAAATTATAATAGAATTTTTATACAAGTTGAATCTAGACTCAGTTGTTTTAAATCATTTGAATCAGAAACGTGTGGGCTTTTTATCCCTTTTTAGTTTAACAATCTCAGGTGATTTCCAAAAGGAAAGGCAAAGGGAGGGCTTCACTCACTAATTCACACCGTGACAAATGACTGTTAAAGTGCCTTCTGAGATTTACAGTGGGGAGCTGTTCCTTGAAAGTCACCAGTCAACATGACAGCCAGCAGGATACAATTGTCCAAGTGATGTGTGGAGGTGTTCTGTATTATGTGAATCTCCTTCCTTTCCAGATAGGTGGTAATGTGCATTTATGCAGAAAGCACACCAGAATGGAGGGCTGATTTTAATTTAATCCTATAAGTACCCAGTGTAAGAACAGTTCTTTCACAAAGCTAAAATTTAGCTCTATAGTTTTAAAATTAAAGTATATACTGTAGCAAAATGACTCAAATTTTAACCTCAATACAGAAGCAGGATTTGAAATGAATTTCCAGTACCAGTTAATGTTCTTGTTATATCTGTACAGAATAGAAAAAAAAATTACAGAATTGGAAAATGTAAATTTTTGTTCCATGACTGAAATTGTAAAAATATCTTGCAGCAGCATATAGAAAAGTTATGAAATCGGATGCTTTGAAGGTGGGGGTTGGACTACCCACAAGTTATCTGTTCTTATTGTTTCCTTGGACACTCCAGCTGCCAAACCATTCCTGCACAGTTCAAGACATTTTTGTCAGAGCAGGCAGAGGAGAATTTGAACAGTTCATCAGAATAAGCAGTCATGCTTCAATGGTGGGAAACGTTCCTATCTTGCTAGAATTCACTAAACCAAATGCAGTTTTTATATCTTCAAGAGCTCCTAAAGAAAGGATTAAATGCCTGGGCATAAATGATTTAAGAAATGTGCTGTAAACTGTGCTCTAAAGGCCTTAATAAAAAGGCTGTGATATGGACAGAATGTAAATGCTTTTAATTTTTAACTTAGAATTCTTTCTTTACACTTCTAGCATGCTGTGGTTTGGCCATTTTGAAGCACGTGGTAACTATTTATGTTCACAAAAACCTCTTCATTGCAGCTTTCCCAAACTTACATGGGAACCTAAGAATAAACATTCTCTTTTATTCCCTCCTCTGCAGCAACTGACCAACTTTGAACATGTCACCTCTTTACCAGGTAGGGTGTTTTCTAATTTTGTGTTGCTTTTGAACATAGTTGGTAAGAATAAGGATTGATGATCAGTAGGGTTATGAAACATCTCATTGCATAGTTTACTATTACAATCATAATTTAGTGAAATTTGGCTGAATTAACAGGTGACTGACTAATTGTGCTAATCACTGAGTTCCCCCTCTATTTCTGCTCATTTCCCAGCAGCCAAACTGAAAGGTAAATTGCATTATGAAGGTCAATAAACATCTCAGAATATCCAGCAAATCAAAACAGTGTCTTTCATTTTCAGATACTTTCAATAAAGAAAGCAAAATGTAATTTTCACAAAGGGATATTAGCAATATTTACAGAACAAGTGAAAAAGTCAAGGATCCAATCTTCTCTTTCCCCTCAGCCCAGTGCCTGGGATATTTCCATGGCCAGAGGAAACCTGATCCATTGCTCTACTTGCCACAGAATTCACCCACTTGCACACACACACGCTCTAGCTGGGCTGATCTTTTACAAGCTGCCTTGTAGAAGTGTTCTCCATATAAAATGAGTGTAGTGTGGCATCAAGCTTCATCTCCAGTTTTCAAAGGGAACCAGGTTCCATTGAAAATCTAGCTTTGCAAAAACCAAAACTGGTTTTAACATCCTTTTTTGGGAGAAAAAAACCAAACCACTCAGCAAATTCAAGAATGCCAATAAATTATTCGAAGTAGCTTTCTTACTGAACAAAATCATTTGTCAAAGATTCAGCATGTTCTTCTGCACACAGCAACTTCTTTTGTGAAAAATAAAGTACAATCCAATTTGGCGGTTTGTGGAAGATGACAGCCCAGAACCCATCTGTTACTGAAGCCAACTGCAAGGCTGGCTACGAATCTAAGCTATGACAGCAGAATTTTAGGGGGGAGGGGACAGAAATGCAAAAGCAGTGAGATGGATGTTACAGTATTGAAGAAACACAGGTAAGGAATGGATCATAAACTAGATAGCTAAAAAAAAGAAAAGTCTGAGTCAGGGTCCACTAAAGGAGAAGTCCCCAAGGGAAAAAAATAGAAATCTCTCCTCAAACAGGTCGAGATCTAAGAACAAAATTCCTGAATGAGAGTCCTGTTACAATCAGCTAAGCATTTTAGTACATGTGCATTTTATAAATTAACAGGAACATTTAAAAGAAATAGGTGATCAAACTCTCACCCTAAAGAAACATGACCATTAAGGTTTCAAAATTGAACTATGTCAAATATATCTTTCAACAAAAAGAGGAGAGGTCACATAATTTCAGTCATGTTTATTATTAAATACTACCATATGACATACAATGGCAAGCTATGCTATTAAAACTGATTTGGCGACTCAGAATCCTGGGTGGGTTGTGGCAGATGAGAGGAATAATTCCATCTCCTCTCCACTCAAAAAAACCAACAAGCATCTGAAAACCAGGAGATGGACCCTATCAGCAAAAAGTGAGCATTTTTCCAAAAAGGGCATAAGGGAAGGAGAAAAGAGATCCCCCAAGGATGAACAGACTGGGAAGATCAAAGAGAGAATGGAACTAAGACAAGACAGGGCTTGGCTGGTAAGAGACCTGAAGTTCACAGATGACACAGATGGAAAACCCTGAGCAAACATCACACTGCCAGAGTTGAGAGCAAGTGGAATTAAAAAGTTGCAGTGATCTGGAAACAGGCAGAAAAAAATATTTGCAGCATCTCAGCCAAAGTCCAAACACTGAAATGAACTATCTTGATCCTGTGCAGCCATCCTCTAAGGCTACTTTAACTGTGTTTCAGTATTCAGATATTCCATTCATAGTTAACATCCATTCAACTGGAGGGGTTACAAACCCCTTTATATTGCACACTGCTTAGAACAGAATACAAAGGATGTGCTTCACCAAAACCAACCAAGAACCATTTACCTAAGTGTGCAAAGACAAGACAATAAAGCAGACAAACATAATATATACTTGTGTAATACCAAGCTGATCTCACAGGTCCCCATAGGTCTGCAATCTTTCTCATTCAATATTTCCTGGAAGTATGTCTAACATTCTAAATATTCCACTTGACACTATTTCTATGCAGAGCATGCATTTTTTTCTATAATGGATAGAATATTCCAATATTCTAGCAACATTCCAGCAACATAGGAAGGAATCAATACTTCACTATTACATGTGATATCCCCCAGTTCAGGAAAGTGAGAATCTGGACAGACAAACAACAGATAATACACAAGATCTTTGTAAGAATGGCTCTCATTCTATTACTGGAAAGCTGGTATCCCAAAACACTGCTATGGTAACTTGCAGAGCTGGAGGAGAGAGTGCTGCTATCACAGCCTCATGTAAAACATAATCTTGCTTGCCTTGTGGGGAATTCCCTGCACACCTTCCTACCACTGTGCAGCTGTGCACAGACAGTGCATAAAAGATCTAGAAAGCCATTTACACTTTCGTGTTTCAGATTGTGCCAGAGATCTTTCTTGTAATGTTTGTTGGAATATTAATGAAATAATTAAAATTGACCATCAATTTTTCACCAGTTCTTTGCTACAGTTTTTAAAAAGGTAACCATGCTCTGTGAGATTTCTGTGCTACAATTCTGCTATCAAGATTGTTTTAAGGATTATTTACTTTGATTTTGTTAAGTGCACATAGACCTGAAATAGACAATAGCTAAAAGGATGCTCTGGGTTGTGCAGTTACACTATTTGCTATTTGAGATCAGACTGTGCTTCCTCTGTAGAAGGTAACTTCAGGAAGTGCAAGTCAAACAAGTGGCATGAGGGAAGTGCTTGACTGAAGTTTAAACTAGAGGTGGAAAAAGTGTTAAGCCCCAGAGTAATCCAGAAAGGTATACCAAGCATATTTTGTAAATTTTAGCCATCAAAACGCAAAACAAATAAATAAAGTTGTTAAAATAAGAAAGGTTGTGGAGGTTTTTCCTATTCCAATAGTAAATAAGATGCAGGTATAAGATGCTAAGATTACATTTTCTAAAATCTCAAAGAATCAGAAGTAATGTCTACATTACAATATACTTGTAATTTTTAAACAGTAAAATGATGCTTTGATAAACATACTATTTAACTCTCCATTATGTAGTTACAATGTTATCATTGCTAACCAACAGCATTCATTTTTGACTATATTAAGACGTCATTAACCATTTCATAACTGTCTGAATAAACAGCATTTGTTTAACTGCTTCAATGTAGAGCATATTCTCCTAAACAAAGGTAGTATTTATTTACATATTTCCATGATCGTGTGATGATCAATCAGTAAGAATCCATATTTCCTAGAAAAGTAGTGCAAATCTGAACAATGTAGAACAGCATTAAAATCAAAAGTTTCTGACTGCCAACTTTAAGACATACTCTGACAATGCAAATATATTGAATTAAAATCTATCCAATATGTTGCCGATTTTGCTTTTCTGACATTTGACTACAAGAGAGTGTTAGTACAAAGTGGACGTGACACATAATTTTGCAAGATGAGATCATGTAATAGTCTATTGAGACACAAGGTTGTATGGTCCAGCAGAGTGGAATTGATGCTGGTGCTGCTCATTCAACATTTTGAAACTGAACACACATTCACATAGTTTACTTGGTCCTTTTCATGCAAAGGGTTCTTTGCTTATGATTTTAAGGAAAACATTTGACTTGAGACAAACAAATCTTTTACTAGCGGCTGTGATTAAAAATGCTGACAGACTTGAAAGAATTCATAAAGGAATAAAATCACGGTAGTTGCATCCATGCCTAGGATCCCAGCATGGAAAGAAACTGCACGTGAAGAAGCCCGGGTATAGGACAACGAAAGCATACCGCAATTAGCCTTTGGACAAACGGGGAAAGCACGTTTTGTTTGGGACGCTCTCACAGGGACACGATCTCTTACCTGCGCTGCTCCTGCCGTGCCGCGGGCAGGGCAGGGCAAGGCTCCGCCGCGGGCGGGAGCGTTCCGGAGCCTGCGGGATGCCCCGCGCTCGCTCAGGGGCGCCGGCCCGGCT
>WBNO01031266.1:33389-108934 GCA_013400575.1 Peucedramus taeniatus
GAGCGCGCCGCCGCGGCCCACAACAAAGGGCTGTGCCTCGGCCGGGCCGGCGGCACCGCACCGGGCTGTGCGGGCTCGGCAGCCGCCTCGCCCCACGAACAGCTCCCTGCCCCTGACACCCTCCTGCCGGGGCTGCCTCAGGGGTGCTTATCTGTAGGCCCCGAAACGTGAGAAACGGGTGTTTTACCATAGGTAGCGACCGCACAGCCCGCTGTGTTAGTCACGGTGGGGCCACCTGGGCAGGGCCGGGGTTGCCACAGCCTCGTCGGCTGGCCCGCCTTACACTGGCGCACCTGGTCAGTGCCAGCTCCTCTGGAGCGCCAGGTGAGAGCGGGCGAAGCGTACGGTCAATTTCTGCGGCCGCTTAACTGCTGTTGGACAGAGCAGGTGGTGCAGGCCCTGTTAAAAAAACCACAGAGAAGTTGAACTGTTCCTTCCCATGGCTGAGGTTTGCAGGTAATGCCCCAAAGTGTGAGACACTCTAAAAGTATTTTAGAGGTGCAGGATCAGCTCAAGTATGGCAGCCTGGAGCATATCACGTAGCAATGTGCCCTGCTGAGAATCCAGCTCTGAGCTCCACGCTGTGGTGCAAAGATTTCCTCAGGTAACCAACAGGTAGCTCAATTCAAGAGTCAGATTGTCTCTGCTGTTGTTACAGTCATTGCATCTCTCCTTGCTTCTTTAGCACAGAGCTCTTAAAGCAGAGCTTCGGTGATTGCTGTTTCTTTGGAGAGCTGCAGGGTAGAGTCCCAGGCCCTATAAAACGCTGGGATCACTGGAGTATGATACTTACCCACTTTCACAGCTTCCTGCACTCAGCATTTACAATGTGCTCCTCAGAAAGCCTTGTTAGGTGAAGCAAAACAGATGCACGTATGTGGCAAGAGTTCAAAGGTAACTTGCTCTCTGCTTTGACTGGTATAGGAAATAAATAAAATAGTGAATTCTTCTGCATCCACATTCTTGCCAGTTTTACCGTGCTGTGTTCTGATGTCAGAGTTCTCTAAAAGGCTAATTTAAAAAAGTCCAGGATCTTTCTTTAGAATATTTGTTGCATGATGCCCACTTCCTTCTTTCTCAGCTGCTGCTCCAGTTAAAGGGGCTCTCTCTTATAAGAAAACATTGTTTCCTTTCTGTGCCTGAGTATCTTTCATCTTACCCAAACAGGAGGTGGGGTGAAGCCTGTGTGTTATTATGTTCTGTTATAAAAGCAAAGCAGTTAGGCTGACTGCAGTCCTTTTCTGAGGTCTATGAATCCTAGACTGGCTGGGAAATTAATGGTGTTTCTACTCTATCTTCTAGCAGCCTCATTAATTTTTCCACCTGAGTTGATTAATGTAACATGTGTTTTCATACTTGAGGAGCTAAGTAGCAGGAGAAGCTTTTGCTCTTTTTCTACCATGGAAATGCACTTCAGACAGGTAATAGCTGACTGGGAAATGAGCAACCTGGTGAGCAGTTGAGCAGAGCTAATAGAAAACAAACTCATTACTGAGGCTATAGTCATGCAATTTATATGGATGCTTAATTCTGTGCTCTCAAGTAATAGAAACTCTTTGCAATGTAAAATGTGTTTTTGCATGTCTGACAGTATGATCCCTGATCCCTCTGAAAGGCCGTAAGTGTATAAAATTTGGCAGAAAGGGGATTTTAGTTAGCTAAATCCAATATTTTGATTAGTAACTCAAAACACTTGGGCACCCTTTGTCTTCAAGCAGAGGAGACACAGAGCCATCTGCTTGGAGCCAGGTGCTGGTGATGAACCATTCTACTGGGTCACTGTGCTCAAGCCAGGTGCTCCTTGTTAGGTGTTTGTGTTAAAGAAAAGCTGTGAGCCACACTCAGGAACAAATGTAGGTTTGTACTTTCGGGATGGTTCTGGCCCTGAGAAATGTCAGAAGCATCTGTGACCCTGACTTAGGGACTGAAAATAGATCTTAATCAATCCATTTGTTTCTGTTTGTCAAAGTGGGTACAGGTGGGCAGCTCTCAGTAGTTGACACTGAAGTCTGAGAAAGAGAGGACATTTAAGAACTGTGTATCTGAGTTTACTGCTAGTGACTGGATTTAAATCCTGGATCATACTCAGGTACAGAAAGAACAAAAAAAGGTATTTGGGTTTTCTTTTTTAGGTTACCATATTTTTGATGGCATATAGGTAAAACAGATTGAAGTAATGCAAATGGCTTCTGGACTTTTTAAACAATTGGAGTATGTGTAAGGAAGGAAACATAGGTTATTAATACTGTTCTTAATTGAAGATGTTCTGCCCTTCTATCTGAATCTGAATTATACAATCTATTGTAATAAAGTAAATCAGGTTATCGGGGTAGGTTTTGATATTTTGCTCAAAATGCTTGCAAGGTTCTCTTTATAATTAATCATTTTGATTATCAACACTCACTGGGACATTCTTTAGTGATGGCATTGATACCTAAATTATTCAGGTAAAAGAAAGCCAAACTTTATTGAAGGGAGTTAGAGAAGCACCCTGGCCATGATAAACTGCTCCATTTCAACCTCTGAATGTGTTGCTGGTCCCCAGCATTGAGGTGCTGAAATAGCCCTGCCAGACACAGTTCTGCCCTGTTCCTTCCATTGCTTTTTGAATGTCTGCCATGGCTCAGAGACTTGTCATCCCCAGCTGATGAGCTTATCATCTCAACCATTGTTTTTATTCTCCTAAGTAATAGTCTGAGGTTGGGGGAAGAAAGAACACCCGTAAATACAAATTTTTTAAACAAAAGGGTGAAGAAGGATGAGGAGTTTGGGGTGGATGCACAGTAATCCTTTTAAAGAGTTCTATAATGTGAGTAACTTGTATTTATTGTCCTTTCAAGGAAGATAGTGTGGTATTGTCTGGATGGCATTCGGGTAACTCAGCAGACATGCACAAAGCACTTACTGTAAGCTGTAGTCTGGGCTGCAGTGGAAAATGGTCAGTGGAAATTCCCTCTCTGCAGTGTTTGTGTGTTTATTTTTTATTTGTCTGTTGGTGTTACTAAAGGGTTAGGCAGGATGAAAAACTGGTTGGCTAAAAAAAAAAAAATCAAGCTCATTTTGAGTTTTTTTCCCCAAATATTTTTTTTTTTTAATTTTTATCTTTCTTCCCCATAATTTAGAAGCATCTAGATGTTTGTGTTGCTATTGGGAACTTTGGAACTCTCACATTTCTGCTGGGTGATCAGTTCTCACTCAAGTACACCTGTGTGGCTTTGGGTTTAACCACAGGGAACTACAGGACTGACAGTGCTGGCAGTCCATGGAACAGTTCTGCACCTTTGGGAGCTGAATAGAATTTTTAGGAGCTCAGCAATCAGAGTTCAAAAATTATTTGGGGTTTAGATTAGTAAACTGTACTTCATTTATCTTTTGTTTACTAAGGCTGCAGTTTCACTTCCAAAATAGTCTGTAGAAAAAGCATGATGACTATAGCTGTTAAAATGTACCTAGATGGAAGTCTGAAGAGTCCTTGCTGATAAATATTCCTTACATCAGAAAACTGAATTTCAGCATTAAGCAAGGTATACTTCTCAGTTAGAAAACATCTTTTACTTTTTTAAGAAATTTGTTACCGTCTTTTTTTTTTTTTTTCCTGGGGCTTTCAGACCATCAACTGCAAAAGCAATCTCAAATCTTCAGTACAGGTGCCTTATCGGACTAAAATTGGCTGTGCTAGGCTGAGTCTCAGCATCCTGGAATCCAGATAGATCTGAGAGGTTCAAGCAAATCAGGAGCAAAAACTGGTGAGAGGTGTGTTTTGAGAACACTCCCTGTTTACCTGCCTTGGTACAGGATTGTTACTTAATGATGTGGAGTGTAGGACTAAAGACTACATCAGTGAATGTCTGTATGGGTTTACACTCATTGACTGCAATTATGAGCTTTTAAAATTACAGCACACTGATAATCCTTAGTAATGGACCTTGGCCAGGATGCCAAAGGGGGCATTGAGTTGGAGGAGGGCAAAATGACCTGGAAGTTCTATAGCCTTTGGTCTACCTTTACCCAGTGTTTGTGCTTCTGGCTGGTGGAAAGCAAGGGGTGTTGCTGAGCAGTGCAACATTTGTAGAGCCCACAGCACTTTGAGATGGTACTTTTAGATCCTTACCTCCACAGTATCTTATTCTTGCACATTTTCTTTGTATAACCTAAAATACAATTTCTTAGGCCATTTTGTGTGTCAGTTACTGTTGGGTAAGGACAGCCTGTTTTATCTTCTCCATTTTTCTGACCATAATGCCAAATCTGCTAGATCAAGTAGCAACTGTTTATTTCCATTTCAACTCCAACAACTGCGTGGACTCTGCCTTATTCTTTTGTGTCATTTCCTATTCAGATGATTACTTGTCTTGCATCTTTTCCTAATAGCCTCTATTCACACAGAGCATCATCATTTTCTTACTTCTCCCTTGCTGGAAAGTAATTGTCACTGCAATCCCACTCTTCTCTTTCACATCCCTTTCTTAAAAAGGACCTGCTAGAGACTTAGGGCAACGTGAACTTATTGGATTTGTCCTTTTTTTTGTTTGCTAGTTTAAGTGTACTTTTGTTACACCTTACAGGATTCTTGGCTTTTGGGGATAAGGCCCATCTTTTGGTTTATTCTCAATTTTACAGTACAGTCTGGGGGTGGAGTCTGAGTATTGCCATGGCATAAAAATGGCAGTGTAGCCCAGTAAGTTTCTGCAGAAAGAAATGCTTGTGTCACCTCCTTGCTAGGTAGCTGGGTCATATACTGGACTAGTAACAGGGAGAGTTGATGGTAACTTTAATTGTCCTTTAGGAAAATGCAGCCATTGGGGGAATACTACTGATATGTAATAAAACTTAAAAAAAAAAAAATAATTTTTTTACAAGATCTAGACTGCTCCATGCTGTTTTGTTTTTGGTTTGTTTTTTTTTTAAGGACTGTTTATTTCTAAGCCAGTCTTGCTATTCTTATATAACTTTAAATCTTTATTTATCCCATTTACTTTTTATTGTCTACTTTGCATGTCTCTTTATTTTATTGTCTGATATACCTTCCAGAGTGCAAGGCTGCAATGTTTGGAATGGTTTAAACTTCAAGGGAAAAAATGTTCTTGGAGTCCTCCTATCTTTCCACTTGATGCCTGTTTTTTTAAATGGCTGTGCAGTAGCAGACTGTTCTGCTGGCATGAAAGGTTTGATAGTGATTCAGAAACAGTAACAGACTGAAATAGCCCAAAGTGAGAAGAGAGTTTTAAGGTCACTGTAAAGCTACAAAGCTAGGGCAGAAAGCGAAATGAGGGATTTCAAATTTGATAATTCTTCTGAAAGTGTTACCAAAAAAAAAAAAAAGAAAAAAGGTGGTTTAATGTATCTAATTAAACTGCAGTGTTGGTAGGTAGAAGGCATGTTTTCCATAGCCCAGTGAGCAGGACTCTGCACTGCAAGCACAATCTTTAGAGAGTTGTTTGAGACACAGGGCATCCAATATGACCTGGTCCTTTTATTCTTCTGTGCTAAGCCATCAGAGAACAGATCTGAAAGGGACACTTCAGGGCCAGCTGGGGCCTGGTGCACCCCAGCCCTCAGGCATCTGTGGTGACCTGGAAAGGAGCTGTAGGAACAAGAGAGCAGCAGCACTGCGTCACGGGAGAGCAAGCTGCTGGGAAGTGGTGATAACCTGGGAATTGCCTTCCACTGAATCTTCACTTGGCTGCGAGTAGGAGGACTTACTTCATTTAAAAGTAGGGTTACTGACAGCTGCTTTTATATAGGAGGAGAACATCTTTTTTTGCAAAGAACACCCTTTCAAGTAATTTTCACTTCACTTTTGAGTATAGAGCACCAAGGCAAGAGAATGAGGTGGTACTTAAATACAAGTAATCAGAAGTGGGTTTATATTACTTTTAGAATTGGACATATCTCCTGTCTAAGCACGTGCTGTTATCTAATTTACTGTAGAAGAAGCTGAAGGAATATTCCTAAAGAATTCCTAATATTGTGTTTCTCTTTGCAAGGGTGTTCCCATGACCCATTCTTGGTAAAATGGCCTGAAGAGCAACAGCTGTTAAGACAGGAATGCAAGTTCAAGCATCCAAACCTGTCTGAGAGTGCCTATGCCACAGCTGATCCTGTTAAAGGGGATGACGAACCGCTAGGGAGTTACCAAGTGAGCTCTGAAATAAGGGAAGGGCCAATTTGGAAATAAATGTATGGGACAAATAAAATTGTAAGAGGAGGGGAAACAGTGGGAATGGAGCAAGTGGTCAAAAACAGAAGAGGTGGGTTTGTTGTACGTTCATCCCCTGGCATCAAAATCTCAGTGTGGACATGCCAGCAACCTTCATCCAGTTCGGGCAGTGACTGGGCAGGTGGGACAGGTAGGGATTCACAGCTGGGGATGTGGTGCTCCTTCCTGGTAAGGAGCAGCAAAGTACATCATAAATACCCACATCTTCTACAGGGGCACCTGTGAGAAGGGAAATTGTGTGTATAGTCATGGGTGGGTGCACAGCTTTGTGTGCATGATTAGAACTTTGGGGGATTAGTGAAGAAAAGTTCTTTATTTGTTAGGTGTTTATTAACATCTTGTTTAACAGCCCATACTGAACCTGAAAGTATATTCCACTGATTGCCAGTTAATTGTATTCTATTAATAAATCAATAAACCAGTTTGATTATGATTTGGTTTAAATGAAATAAACTGAGCAGTTTTTCCCTGTCACACCCTTAGGTTGTGTTTGCAGCAGTTACGTGATGTGTTAATGTAATTATGAGTCACAGAAGTTGTGTGCCAGTGGAAGGAGAGATAAATGCTGGGGTTGCAAAGACAATCTCACTATTAATACAGTGGGATAGGACATTTTAATGACAATTGTTGGGCAAAGCAGTGGCTGATGCTTCTGTGTGCTCTAATGAGGTCATTAAACTCAAGTGTGACAGCGAGCATGCTGTTAGAACATGCTGAAATTATACTGGCCAGAGATGCTATCTCAGCTGTGGCTAATTAAGCTCCTATTACCAGTTATCATTAGTCCCCCATGGAATATATTGACTTCCTGAGATCTGTGTTCCTAACACAAAATGGCTTCCAAACACTGATCTCAAAATTATTCTGGTTTGAACAAACACTCTGAACTTTGATGTTAAGCCTCCATGTTGAGTAAGGAACTAATAAAAACCTGAGCACCATATTCTGACCTCACAGTGACTCTGCTTTGTGGAGAAGTTTTGGGCAAGATAACTTCCAATCTGTACTTTCCTGTGATCTCACACCTTGATGTGCAGTTTTGCTTGTACAGGGGATATGTGGTGATATTGCGGCTGTCTGGCTGTGGCCACAGCAGTATTTTGAGTGCAGTTACACCAGTTCTCAAAGCAGTAGCTCTGCTTCCTTAGATGAAATCCAGCTGCTCTTGGTTGCATAACTACTTTGATGTTTCTGCCTTTCTCATGAGTAGGAGGTAAACTCTAAAGATGAGGTTTTTTCTCCGTACCTTAGAGGTCCTGAGAAATGGTTTGTCTGTGTGCTCTGTTTCGGTTGAGACTGGAGGTTGGCTAAACAAAGTGAGACCCAGTTAAAGACAATATATTTTGAGCTGATAGCCCATGGAAGCGGTGAGGAAGGAAAAAAAATTTAAGCCCCTGATTCTATTTCCATTTGCCTAGGGTAAGTTTAGTAAATGACCTAAGGAGATCACAAACCCAGGACTGGAAAGGACTGAGTCTGGTCCCTTACTTTGTGATTGAAGATGGTTTCTTTGTATAGGCCTATGTGATGCATATACAAATACTGTTTCAAAGTTTTACCAGCTGAGTCTTCTCATTTTCAGCTTAAATTTGTTCATAGACATTTTATATCTGTTTTTGGATGCTGATGTTATCTTTTAGCTTAAATAGTTTTAGCAATGTCTGTATTTATAGAGAGCAGTCAGGAAATTTGTGGTACCACTACAGTTCCAGTTCTGGTTCAGCTGTACCTGAAAGTATCTTTGACTGTATTTCAAGCCCATAATTATTTGACAAGTGGTTTAATAACCCAAAAGCAGTTTGACAAAACCTGAACCAGTTTGCGTTTCATGGCATCAGACTATTTAATACTTAAAAGAGAAATTGCAACTTTGACAGGTGCATGAAATATCCATTCACTGATAAGGTGTGCACCAGTAACTGCAAACTGGATGCAGATCGATCATCCAGGGTCATGGAGCACGGTGAGAGTTCATTCTCCACAGGAGTCATTTGTCAAGGGGAAGGGAAAGGAAGAGACATTTTGCTCTCTGAAGTCATTTCTGTAGGAGAAACAGCTGAATGCCAGTTTTACTAGGACCATTTCTTAGAATTAGTGACTGTAAACATCCCAAAGTTAAAACAAAATATTCCACCTGCATTTTAAGAAGGGAAGAAGTTTTAACTGCTCTAAATGCTGTGGAATTCAGGTTTGAGATCTGTTCTGTAGACACTCGTTTTTATCCTATAGCAGCACGTGCTATAGGATAACTAAGCTAGTGATTTTTAAGGATGTGTTATGTGGGGTTTTGGGAACGTATACAAGATGTATCTGTGTGTACTCCATCCAGTCAGATATCACCAGTGTGGGGCATCTGGCCTGTAGCTGTTTTATGTCCATCTCCTGTGAGCACTTTGTACTATTACATTTTTTTTCTCCCTAATTCTCAGTCTCAAACAATCCTCTTCATATGATCTACATTTCAATTGGAGAGCACTTGTAAAGCCAAGACATTACATGAAACTGTTGATAAGACCTTTGCTTACATAAACCCATGGGAAGTTCCTTTGTTTTTGCATAGTTTTATATTTTTCTTTGGAAGGTTCACTGTCTGTGTTACAATCCATTTAAATCTTCCATCTTATCATTCCTCATGTGATACTGAAGTGCTTCAACATCACCTGGGTTTATTTAATGAGGAATATGACCAAATACATTTCCTTTGCTGTGGGTAGTTGGTGATCTTCTATAAGAACCAGTAAGTGACCCCTTAGTCACTCTGTACTTTAGCCTGCTTTTTATTTTGATTGTTTGCAACATATGTTTTAAATTATATGTGTACAGAAGCTCCTTTTTATACACAATTAACATGAATTTATTTTCTAACTAAGCATACAACACACAAGGAATTGCAAAATAATTTATTTGTACAACTTTTAGATATCAAAAGACATAACCTTATATGATCATGGAAGGTATGAATATGGGGAAAAGAAGTGTGATGTAAAAATAAGCAGACCACAGGGAAAGGAATGTGTCGACCTAAATTGCCAGGCATTTGTTTATTCATTTAGCAAGGTTTAGAGAGGGGGTTTAAAAAAAAGAAACACTTGTGTGTTGCAAGAGGTTTAGGGGAAGTGACTGCTGAAATCAGAGTATAAATGTTTTGCAAGGTCAGTCCATGGACCAGTTAAGTAAAAAAGCAGTGGAAATCACACAAAGTAATGAACAAAAGCAGGCTACAATACTGGATGTGTTTGCTGAGTTTTTGAATCTCTAGAATGTCACTCCTGGGCTATGCAGCTCTGCTCTTGTGTTGGATGCATTGTGCTGCACAAAGAGGTAAGCTGTAACTCCTCTCTTAGACTGTATGTGAAGGTGGTAACTAAAGCAATATGCAAAGGCAATGTTGGGGTTTTTTTCATTTACTTCTGACAATAATTGACATTTCTTCTGGCAGCATTCAGCACCCTTAGTAGTTAATGTCCTGTCATAGGATTATTTCACCTATTTATTTTGCTGTTATTAATCTGTTGCCCAACTTTTCAAATGCTTTATATCTCTTTAAACTGGAGCCAGACAAGCAATTTTCTATGAATTATGTTTGCTAATTATTCTAATATCTAAAACCATGAAGCAACTGTAGATTAAAATAGAAATGTAGATTTATGGAATATTTTGCTTCTGTCTGAAATAACCTGTAAGGTGATCTGAGGAAGATGAATGATTACTACTTTGACTGAAAATCTTCTAATATATCTATTGACTGACTGATTTTAGGCTAGGAAAGGAGATAAACATATAGAGGTATGCTTTTTTCTGATGCTTTCTGTTTCTCTTTTAAATGTATTTTTCTTGGTTTGTGTTCATATTATTTAGTGTATCCTTAGCTATTTAATTTGTTTGCTTTATGTCTGAGTTTCTTTGCATAGAGTGTTGTGCAGAGGGTGCTGTGTGGTTTGGAGCTAGCATGTCTTTGCTTGGCTCAGGTTGGTTTTAATTTTAGTTGAAAGTTAGGAAGACCTTATTAATCAAAAAGATCCAATGGATTTTACTTCAAAAAACTGAAAAATCAGGAAATAAAAGGAATCTCCTGTCTTAGTTAAATATAAATAAATATTGCCTCAAAGCAACTAATAGTCTAACTTGTTTGCAAAGAAGTGCAGAAGAGTCCTGGAATTTGAAACCAAAGTTTGCCTGAATCTGTACTTTGTTTTCACAATGCTTTCTTTAGGTCAGGGAGATTGGAAAGAAATGTGAATGCAGCAAAATTTGATTTATCTAGGACAGCTATTACCATGGGTCATGCAGGATTCTTGTTTCAGCTTCATGCTGAAAGTCTGTGAGAGTTGTTCTGAAAGCTGGATTTTGCACAAGGACTGAAATCCACTTGCACCTGGATTTGTAATTGTGCTTGTACTTTGTAGAAGCTGCTACCAGCATATTGTTGGCAAAAAAGCAGCTTGAGCTATTTCTAACTGAGGTCAAGTCACATGTAAATACTGAATGAGTAATTCCAGCTCTCCTGGTCTGTCAGTAAGGAATTTGAAGGTATCCATTCAGTGCATGCTTTTTAATATAGAAATAAAACCCTCCAGTATTGGTGAGTGCATGATGGAATGAATATGGTTTTGAAATAAACCTGCCAGCAGGTTTCTTCACCTCAAGCCACTAAGAAACTGCATACACATACACACACATACTCTGTGTATATATACACACATACACATACTCTGACACTTGATGGTAACACATAGTCTAAAATCAGGGCAGGAGTGGGGAAGAGTTGAGATAAGACCCAGCAAATCTTAGTAATTGTGAAGAGACTAAGGAGATTGTCTTTCATCTGGGAGGGGAGGTTGGTTTAATGTAAGCAAGGAAGAGTTAAGAGGCTGCATTCTGCACAACAGACAATAAAAATATGATACAATTCAGAGGGAGGAATAGAGAAGCTCTCACTGTAATCAATAACCTATTTTTTAAATTGTAGATTTCAGGGTGTGCTCTCAGCTTGCAAACTGAAAGTGCTAATTCAAACAAGGTAGAATTAAAAATACGTGTCATTAGAAACATTGTTTTTCTTGCCATTAAAAAGAACTTTTTGGGTAAACTAACCATTTTTAACACATTTGAAAGAACCAGCTAGAGGATTCCTGTTCGTTTTGCTTATTCCTACATTTTGCAAAAAACGCCGTTAGAATTTGAATCTGAATCTGTCTCTTCCTGCTAAAAAAAGTCTCTCCTCTGTTTTTTTAGAGTAGCCTAGTACCCTCTAGTGCACAGAAACAATAATTTTTATTCAGATGTAATCATTCATAGGAGGGAGAATACTTACAAAATAATTGGAAAAAATGTGAATGTGAGGGCACACTCTTTGTTTAGCACATCAGCAGTATTGCCAAAGCTTGTCTTATTCTTCTGGCTTCTTAAAACAGCCAAACTAAAGTTATTAGAGCTCAAAATTAACATTATTTTCAAAATGCTATACAGAACACTTTATATAGTTTTTTCCTTGCAACAAATCTTTTTTCCCCATTTTTAAAACAATTTTATAAAATTATGCCTCTAATTTGGTTGGTACTCCCCTGAGTGAAATACAGTGAGTGACTTCTCAAGGGTGTGTCTTGGTAAACTCAAGTAAAACTCACTTTCCACACTTTGGGATTTCTAACACAAAGTGAGCAGATAAAATACACCTTCTTCCACATCAGCTGCCTAATGTGGGTGTGATCTCTGCCGCACAGTTCAGTGAGCTTTAACTCCACATGCCTCATATGAGGAAAGATCCCACAGATTTTTCCCATAGCGTCGCCCTGATTTTCTCAAGTTTTAACAAGCCTTCTGATGTTTACATTTTTTTGTACAGAACTTTCCCACAAACTTTATGTAAATAACTTATTGTTTTTCATTCCTTTATAGGGGAGGAACAACCTGATAGACTATTAAGTTGCCCAGTGAGGTTGAGGAAGTAACACTGTAACCCTCCAATGACACTGGCATTTCAAAAAGATATATCTATGGAGTCAGATGTTTTAATAAAGAGTTTTTTAGTTTGCTTTGAACAGGACTGCCCATGTCATTTGTGTGTTGCCTCACGGTGACACACAGTCCTATTTCTAGGCAGCACCATAGGAAGGTTTTAGTGAGAATACTGCTGCTTTCTCAAACCTGTGGCCTTACAGCCAAAATGGGGAGAGGACATCTGTGCCAGGTCTCTGCTGAGTAATGCATCTACTCACCAAAGGATTTCCTTCCCTGGTGGACATTTCTTCTCGCATTTACTTTCTATACAGAGATTTCATTCCTTTTCCAAGGCTTTATTTCTCAGGGATTGTTTTACTTATTCCTGATGAATGCTCACCTTTCATGTTCAGATGGAAAACAGAGTTCATTGCATTTAATTAGCTAGGCTGTTCAGACTCTGTTACTCTGGGTGAAGCTTCAGCTTCCAAAATGTGTACATTTCAGTGACCCAAGCACTGAAAATTAGTCCCTGAAATTAGGGCAATTACTTCTTGACAAAATCATTTAGTCTTTCATTAACAGTTTCCCAACATTTGCTTCTTTCCTCATTTGTCTGCCTTTGCTCATTCTCAAGCTGTTGAGGAACTTCTTAATAAAATAAATTCAGGTTCATTTGTTGGGGTTCATATGAACGTGGCTGTACATTTCATGTGCACTGAAGAGGGCCCAGAAAGGAGCTTTTGGGCAAGGACTAATAAAAAATACCAGACACCACCATCCGCTCCCCAAACTGAGTCAAAATGCTTGGAAGCTGAAGGTCAGAGTGAATACCAGAATTAATTATGTCGTGTAATAGGGAACTTGTAAGTAAGGAACAAGAGGAAATAAGTTTTGGAATATCAGGTGATCTGAGTCTGGAGAGAAATTTAGGCAGAACTTAATCAAATGGCATGTGGAATAATGTCAGTAAAGGTCGTGGTGGGTGGAGAAGAAAATAGTTTGAAAGGAAACTCCAGAGTGCAGAGTTGTTCTCTGTGGCAGTGGAAGGACAGGCCTGGGGCAGCTCCTGCAGGTGGAAGGGCAGGAGGTGTCTGCTGTCAGAACCAGGGCACCGAGCTCCTCTCAGGCTGTGTAAGAAAAACCTGTTTCATGAACCATCACTGTCCTGGGTGGTTCCTTGGCACCTGGCTATTCCTATGTCCTTCTAAATGTCTAGCCACATGCCTCCAAAATGTGGATCCTTGTCACTTTCCTATTTTGTGCTGATTCAGTAGAAAACACTGATCACAAACGGCCCCAGGATTTCTTGCTACATTTCCTATTGCAAGATTGTTTTGGTCTTTGTAGCATGTACTCCAGTCACCAATGTTTTTATTTAAAATTTTTAGCTTGTGAAGAACCTCCTCCTAGGAGGGTAAAAGAAGTGCCTACTAAAAGATGGGACAACCCTCCCTATCCACATGGGACTCAAGCAACATACAGTTGTCGGCCTGGATATGTAAAAATTGGAAGAGTTGCGTTTCGGTGCGTTGATGGCACGTGGAAGCAGCTGGACCCCGTGACAGAATGCAGAAGTAAGTATTTATGCAAAATACCTGCAGACATTTGATCTGGCAGACCATATTCCTTGCCAGTGATGTCAATGTGAAATTTTACCTTTGCTCATAAATTA
Organism: Peucedramus taeniatus; assembly: GCA_013400575.1. Classification (NCBI taxonomy): domain Eukaryota; kingdom Metazoa; phylum Chordata; class Aves; order Passeriformes; family Fringillidae; genus Peucedramus; species Peucedramus taeniatus. The sequence continues at coordinate 47,225 of WBNO01031266.1, forward strand.
CTTGTTTCTGTGCTCTTTAAAATATCACCTTAAAGGATGTGTGCATAAGGGAACTTTTTTTTAACCTCCTTTTCTCCAGATCAGAGGATTTAGTTTTTTTTCTTTACAGAAGATCTTATTCTAGGCCAGCCTTATTAACCTAATTTACATTAGTAAAATCAATTATTAAGTTCTTAGAAGCTTGCTTTCAAAATTATTTCGTCTAAGCAGGATAAAGCACAAAACTAACTTCTGAATGTGAGTCAAGAGACAGTTCATTCAACTAGTTCTGTGAAAGATATAATTTCTTGCAAGTGGGAAATTATTTTTCCCTGCCTTTTCTTTTAAGCTGTAATTCACAATTATGATGAGAGCTGCTATTTATTATCTCTAGCATACTGTGCCGAGAGTTTTCAAGTATCTCACTCCCTCATACAGAATTCATTACTGAAGAAACTGAAGTTTGTTATCATTAGTCAGAAGATACTTCTTTTCTGTAATAAATGAGCTTTAAACACAGAGGAATTTTAGAAAGAAGGGGTTATGATCGTGTATCTAACATACAAAATTTTTACTAGTACAATCTAAATATTTGATTCAAGAATATAAATATAAGTCCTGGGTGTTGTTCAAACAGAGATTAATACACACCATGAGTAAGAATTATTAAGTCACTAATAGCTTTTTTTACATTTTTGACTTAGTCTCTGCCTCAGTGTTTAGATTTTGTTGAGTAACTAGTGAGTGAACACGGGCCTCTCCAGAATTTGGTTTGCAGCATGATTTAGCAAATGCTGCCACCCAGTGAGCAGCTGCTGCCACCGGCAAGGAGCGGTGGGGGGAGAGGAGGGGATGCTCTGCTCAGCCTGGGGGAGCACGGTCCCTAGGCAGGACAGAGGACAAACATTTATCAGGAGTTTCCATTTTATCTGAATCCCACTGCAGCAGGTTTAGGGCCTCTCAAGCACATCTTCCTTGGTAAAAACGGAGGATGTTGTTTGGCCCCAAGAATTAAATTGCCTTGCTTGACAAGAACCAGGAAAGATTTCTGCTGAGGAGGGTAATAGGTTTCAGCTATGCAGTTTATTTTCCAGTCTATATTGTGAGGTCAGAAGAGGATGAGTGAGAGTGTTCATCTTTGCCACTCTTTTGGGAATACACATGAAAGAATTAGGGCCAGGCCATAAGGAAAGTCCTATGGGGAGCTTTAGGCAGCAGGCACTAAATACCAAAATAACTCCTGTGGCTTTAGACAGCCCCACTTCACTCAGCACAGTCCCCAGCAGACTGAGAAAATTTCATTTCTAATCGTGAATGGATTCTCTACTGGAGGCTTTGGTGCAGATTATGTCACAAATTGTATGAAAATTATCATAAATTTGTCATAAAACTGAATATGAGTTCAGCCTTTTTAAAGGAATAAAACATGCTAATTTCTATTTTGGGGTTTGTTGTAGATAGGTTGGTTTTGTTTGTTTTTTTAAAATAAGCATACTGCAGTATGTTATCATTGAAAACTATGAAAATAGTGATAAAAAGATGTTAATCAAACTTCTGCTGAACATTTCTGAATTTTTGAAAGCCCCTAAAGACCCATACTCACTACTAATCACTGGGAAAACGCTGTCTTTCTCATTTTCACTTTCCTATGTATGGTGAAGTAAGGCTTTTTCCCTTTTTTTTTCAACCAGATAAGCCCTGTGGACATCCTGGAGACACTGAGTATGGTTTCTTTGAACTTACCAGTGGAAGTGAATTTGTGTTTGGTGCCAGAGTTGAGTACAGATGTAATGATGGGTAATACTCATTTAATTCAATGTATGGGAATGAACATAAGGTGTTAATTATACTGTCAGTTACAGATTTGTTCTGTGTAATACAGCTTACTAATATTTAATGCTTGCTTACATGTTGTAAAAAATGTTTGAAGGAAGACATTTCTGGCAGACTCACTAATGTGTCTTCACTGAATGCTTGAAAGAAATTATCTATCCATCCTCTCCAGTGAGAACTGCAGCAAGTCAAATACATGGTATTATGCCTGTGTCTGGATATTTTCCTTCTGAAAAGCAAATCAGCTTTGGTACAGTGCTTTAGCCATGCTTTTTTAGTTGTTATGTTACTGGAATCTAGCCTGACTTCCACAAAGCGAGTTCCAAAATCAATATTCTCCTTAATCTCTTCAGTTCCTCACTGTCATTTCAGAGTAGCTGTCCTTCCTCTGAGAGCATTTGTTATGTAGCCAAAGCTTGCTATCTCTGTAATCAGGAAGCCTTCTTCCTTATTCCTTCTTACTCTCTGATTTGATTTGATATTTTTCCATATGCAAGAAAAAGAAAGCAAATAGGGAAAATGCAGGTAAAAAACTACTCAGTGCTGTCAGATTTTGGTTATTCTATGCTGGAGCACCTGAAGCAATCTTCCTTTGCTTCAAAAATATCAGCACTGTTTTTTCTGTCACATAATGAAACTGTGTTTTAGACTTTTTTGCCTTTTTTTTGGTAAGATACCAGATGCTCAGCCAAAGGAATTACCGTGAGTGTCAGGCAGATGGATGGAGCAATGACATCCCTCACTGTGAAGGTAAATGGAGTTTGACATTAAATTCTCTATTAAATTGTCTTTTTATCTCTCTGATACTATCTAAAATAATCTGTGATTGCTTTACTAGTATAAATTCACCTATGTTTAAATTCAAGTTAGGCAGCAGAGAAGCTCTTACAGTGAATTCCCAGCTCTTTTAGTCCAACGAGCTTTCGTTAAGAACCCTTCACAAAGTGGAGTCCTGTCACTTCCAGACTGGCTTAAAGCTCTGCCTGCCTCAAGGAAAAGCTCTGATAGAGTAGCTGCCTGCAAAACATGCTTGCAAATGGCATTTGGGATGATGAGTTTCAAACCAGTGTGAAGGCACATGTGCTTTTAGCTACTTTCCTCCTCTGCCCTTGTGAACATCCTAAGCATTAAGATTTTGTTAAGGTCTCCCTATTAGCATACTGTGAAGGACATTCAGTAAGCAAGAGTAAGAGCAAGGGGGACACAGACATCAAGACTTAATAGACTGGATGGCTCAGATTATGGTTTTAGAAACTTTTTCACCAACTTCAAGCCTGTATGATCATGAAAATAAGGTTCCTGTTCTTCACAGGGATTGTTTTTAACTGCTTTATTTTAACATATGTGGAGAGCAGTGACATTTTTGTTTGGGTTAAGCATCTGATGTCAGGAAAGGGTCTCTGAGAACAAATTAGAGTAGATATCTTGACTAGAGCTTGTTGTCTGTGGTTTGATATTTCTGTGGATTTAGATACTTTGCATTTAGTTTAGTGGATTTTGAGGGCCCTCACACTTAGGTATTGAGGTCTGTCTGCACCATATGGAGCAAGGGTTTCAAACATTTTTTGTCATGTCTCATCAAGATACTTCAGTTTCAAAGTCCTCCTAAGTTATTTCTGTCATGGTTGAGTTTTCACTGAAATATGATTGCCTGCGAAAGAAAGAATTTGTAGAGTGTCCTAAATGTGAAGAACCCATGAGACAGATATATGAGCTCATGGAAAAAGCAGATGACTTTTAAGATGGCAAATGTCAGAGAGAAGTAGTTTTGGTAAACAAAACAGAATTCACTTTTGTACCTGCTCAGTGATATCCATGTAAGCATCTAAGAATGAGCTTTGACAGTAATTTCCCCCCTTAATAAAACATATTTGATGGCATAAGTTAATTTTTTTTTCTGCAGGTACATAATTGGGAGGTACAAGAGCTCTAATTAATGTCTGCCACTGTGTTTGTTTACTTTAGTAATATAATTGCTCTGATATCCCTAATGAGAATTTTCATTAATAACTGAACCGAATTAGAATTTTAGTTAATAACTACACACTGTTGTAGGCAGTGTGTAATGCAGCACTGTTCCAGATAGCAAACTGTCCATAGCAAACTCAGTTTGGCACAACTCTAAACAAAGTCAACTGATTTTGGCAAATTTTAATGGTGTCAGTCAAGGCTCAGCTAACCATCCATAGAATGGCAGGATCCTAGGGTAATTTGGATTTGGTGAAGTATCTAATTCAGTGGATGCTCTGTCTTTAGCCTTCAAGGGCAGAGAAGAGGATGATGAGAGAGGGTCTAAAAGCTTCTTCATATGTCACACTGTCTTTTTGCTTAGGGCTTTGTATTACACTTGCTGCAAATGGTATCTGAATACATAATTAGAGTGTATATTTTTTAAATGTCTAAGGAAATTACAGTGGGTTTTCTGTATTTTAATTTATTTGTGTGTCAGCTTATTGTACAGACTAGACCTCAAAATCACTTTTTTTTCCTTGTTTTGTTTTTCCAGTGATAAAGTGTTTACCTGTACAAGAACCTGAAAATGGAAGGATAATTATGACTGGTGCATTTGAGCTAGGCCAAGAATATTCCTTTGGCCAGGTTGTAAATTTTGAATGTAATGCCAAACACAAGCTTGTTGGAGCTAAAGAAATCATTTGCTCTGCTAATGGGGAATGGAGTAACGACGTGCCTCGGTGTGAAGGTAAAAGGGACACTATTTACTGTGTGTCATTAAGAAGCTTTGTTCTCATAGACTCTTAAATTGTGGTTACCATATGGGAAGCCACAAAGTTTTCACTTTATCTCACAGCAATTAAGCTTGGTTTGTCTGTAAACAATCTCCAGTGCATATATGCAAAAGTAGGATGAGAAAGAGAAATATAATAGTATTGGATACTAATATAAGGATAATAGACCATCTGTTTGTTCTGTATTTTTCCTACAAGCTGTATGTTTTGCCAGGCTGCAGTCAAATTCTTTGATATGTCTGCATAAGAGTCAACCACTTCAGTGTTGATTTAACCAAAGTAAGCAGAAACAACTTTGAATCTGTGTGAACCAATTTTAGTGAGCAAGTAGGATTTTAATTCTTAGGGTATATAGAATACAAAAAAGACATGTTAGATTTTTCTTTTCTCACACTAACGTGTTTGGAAAAGTTGGAAGGTTTGTGTTTAGTTTTTACAGAACCCAGAATCAGTGAGGTGATGTGGGACTTCTGAAGGTCCCTCAAAGCAATTAGCTGGGGCAAGTTGCTCAAAAACATGTTCAGTCAGCTTTTGATATCTCCAAGGATGGAGATCCACAGTTTCTCTGGGTAATCCACTGCAGTGGTTGAACTCTCTTTAGTAAAAACTCAGAAGTGGCATTTCCTGTATTTCAATTGGTGCCCATTGCTTCTCACTGTATGGCTAGTGCCCAGTGAGAAAGGTCCAGGTCCATCATCTTTGCTTCTGCCTGCCCCTCTGGAGCCAGGAATTTAGTCATGTAAAAAAGACTGTCCCTCCTCCCCCAAGCCTTTTTCACTCCGGACTCTCTTAAACCTCTCTCTATCTGTCAGTTTTTCCAATTCCTTAATTATCTTCCTGTCCCTCACTGGATCTGCTCCAGTATGTCCCGATCTTTCCTCTACTGGGAGTTCTGACCTGGAGAGATGTAGAGGGGCAGCATCACCTCTTTTGGCCTGCTGGCAGCACTTTTCCCAGTGGAGCCCAGAGTGTTTGCTTTGCTGCAAAGGCCCATTGCTGGCCCCTGTCCACCTTGTCCATCAGGACCAGCAACATTTTTTTTTGCAAAACTGCTTTTCAACCAGTCAATCCCATGCTGCCATGCCTGCAGTTGGTAGTGATGGATGGGGATTATTCCTCCCAGTTTCTGAACAAAGAATGGATGGGATTGGATTTTTAGGGTATGAGAATGAATCCCAGGAAGATTATGGTAACAAACACTTAAATATTCAGAACATCAAATTTCTTAGATTATTTCTATGTTATTTGATCATGAAGTATGTGTTTAGAAGAGCAGAATACGTGTCAGGATGGCAAATACATTTATGGTTTGTTCACAATTCCACTACTGCATTTTGCTGCTTTGAAACCCCCATTTATTATATTTTGTACAGCATGAAGTGGAATTAAACATTTATGCTTGTAACATTTCCAGAATATAGTGAATTTCATTAAACAATGACAGTTCCCATGAGCTGTATTTCATTTTAAATACAAAGTAAATTTAGTAAAAGAATCTAAGAGAACTCTTTGGTGTCCTGTTCTGTGACCTAGGAAACAAAACATTGAATAGCTTCTGGCTTTATGAATGCACTTTTAGGAAACTGCGAGATCTTGGTGGTTTTATTCAGTTTGGCAAGGAACTGGGAACATTGATATTCTTTTATAGATATGAAGCATTCTTGTGTCAATTTTTCAGATATTTTAAATTCTTTTCTCCTTTTCATGTCCTGATTTAACTAATAACCTATGGGCTCTGAGAGCACATTAGGTTTGTTAGAAATTACAAAGAAATTATCTGAAAAGTAGAAAATCCTAAATTTCAACTAGTCTAGTGTCTTATTTTGGAATGTCTTCTGCCTTGTCTCTTGATTCTAAATCCATTAAAGTCTAAAGCAAAGCCCTGAAATCTGTCTCATGAACCAATTTGCAATTGAAGCTGTGCTACTCCATGTTTTCCACCTGGAACCCAGAATCAAGTAAGTGCTCAAATAAATTCCAAAAAGCTTCCAAATGCGAAAGTTCTTGTGCATTCAAATTAAACCCAAAAACCAAAAACAAACCAAAACTAAAAAAAGCCTTAAATTTCATTGTCATAGAAATTTATTCTTAGCAAATAAAAATTAAAATACCTGGATTTTTGTCTGTTTCAATTTCAGAAATTATCTGTAATGTGACAGAAATTCCTCATGGATATGTCCGTTCTCCAAGGAAGTCTTACAAGGAAAATGAACTAATGCAGTTTTTCTGTAAAGAAGGATACAAATATGGGAACAGAGCAGATGCACTGTGCACTGAATCGGGATGGAATCCGCCTCCCTATTGCACTGGTCAGTCTTGCCTAAAGCGGTTTTGCACTTTAGTTGAGTTTGGAAGTAATTTTAGAGATTAATAAATTCATTCATGACAAAATAAATCCATCCACATCCATTATCCATGAAGACTGGAAGGATTAAGTGCTGAGGGGACCAAAGAACTGGATAAGAGTTTTCCATGAATATCAGTAGCAAAACCAGAATCTTGTTGTGAATCCCTACAAATTAATATATTTACAATCCTAAAGCTCCCTATTGCTTTTTAACTCTCAAATGCCTTCTGAGCAGTTCATGTGACAAATCCATAATACCTGAGGCTACTCCTGTTTGACATCAGCCCTGTGGGTCATGGATTTTACTTTAGTTTCATTCAATGACAGCACTTAAAGGCTGTATTTAAATATCTGAATATGCACATCATATCCCAACTGAAAGAGTTTTATGATATTTTGGGGGATTTATCAGTGCCTTGAATTTTCTTCAAGAAATTGCCAAAATCTTGAAATGGAACTGGAAAAAAAATGTTGGCAACAGGGCAACATGATAGGATTTTATGCACCACCCACCTTCCTGGGACCTCTTCCAGAAAGACTCCTTTAGAAATAAAAACTTGTTGTCAGTCTTGGGGCCCACTCAGTTTTTGACCTTTCTGATTCAAGATTAGTAATGATATTAATTAATATGCATTGCCTACAGTTTAACAACATACTGCTTTTGAGGAGCGCCAAACAAAATATTCTTCTAGACACTCATATGCTGGGCTCTGGTACTGGGGGTGTACTCAGATCCAGTGGTTCTGGATCCTGCTGGGCTTGTCACTGGACCTAGAGGATTCAGCAGGACATGCATGAAAACTGATTCACCCACCCTCACTCCACAGCAGCACCAACCTTACAGTCATCCCCTCCCAGCCCTCAGGGTGTTGGTGATGTCTTCTGAACTGGAAGAAGACACAAAAAAGCCCCAAAAGACAGACTCTCATTTATAAATCTGTTTGCCTGACTTCTCTGGGCATGAAGATACCTTGAGTATTTTAGAATAAGATTCTTGGCTTTTTTCAGTTGTTTAAATACTTCCAGTGTCAGTGAAGGACACTAATCTTAATCACACAACCTTTGAACGATCAGTTCCTAGTCAAGTATAATTATTTCTGCATTTGGGACCTGCCAGTGAAACTGCCCTCCTTTGGGACAGTGTCCATAAATGAGCCCAGCAAAACCCAGCTGCAGATTTACAGGAAAAAATTAAGTTTGGTTTGATGGCTTCCAGTTCTTTCTCTAACCATTCTCTTTGCAATTAAGTTTTAATCTTCTAATTAACATAACATCAGTAACAGCTGTCATTCTTCTCTTACAGAGCCATACATTTCTAAGAAACATCTTTTTTAACAATTTTATGCAGTTATGGCAAATATACTATGAAAACAAGAACTTATGCAATAAATTTAAACATATTCTTTTTTTTTTTCCTGTTTTTTATTTAGAAGTTGTATGCTCTCCTCCAGTAATTTCCTCTGGGAACTTTGGACCTCAAAAAGACAAGTACACAGTGGGTAGTACAATCACAGTAAAGTGTGATGATGGGTATCATTTTAAAGTGACAACTGGCAGAACCACAGCTGAATGCACCAAGAATGGCTGGGTGCCTGAGCCAGCTTGTGTCCGTAAGTAGCTCTCATGAGTAAAGGTACAATGTGGAATTGTTGGAAGTATCTCAGAGAAAAGAAGTTAAGAGCAGAACTTGAGGAGTATTAGATATGACAGTTGCTTATTTTTTTCTTTGTACTGTAAAGCTTAATTTGGTGGTTTAGAAAAATCACCTATAAAAACAATGGTGTAATCCAGATTTACATTGTGTTTATGAGCACATGTATTACTTCTTACTGTATTTGCAAATCTGTTAAAATGGGCTATAGCCAGCTCACTGTCAGGAAGGTTTGTGCTCCACCTGAGGGATAGCATCCCAGTCAGAATTAGAGGACATGGGGAGTTTGAAGTAGCCAAACCACAGGTAATTCTTGGAAGATACCTTTCCTTGTAGTATCACAGCTCTAGATTTTTACTTGTAATTTGGTGTTATGGATAGTCACAGGATCTTATCTCTTTTATAACCTGTTAGATAACAAAGCAAGGTATTCTTGAGTTCTTTCTTGGGTTAAACTTCCCATAACTGCAATGATAGTTTTGCCCAGTAGGCACAGTATCAAAAAATAAATATATAAATTAGCAGGTAGTTTCATAATTTAACACTCTTTCACCTTTGGTCACTGAAAAGAAAATTTTAAATGTGAGAAAAACCCTGATGAAATCAGTCTCGGGTTCTAAAATTCAGGTGTCATTCTGAGCCCACTTCACTCAGTATTGAATGGTCTGTCCAGTGGGTGATCTGCTCTGCCCTGGGTCAGAACATTTTGGGAGGAACCTGGGTAAACTTGAACGGAAGCTTCTGAGAACTTCCTCCTTCTATCCTGGACTTGTCCATGGAAAGGGTCAGTTCTTTTGTGTAACCAGAGAAGAAAATTAAAATGCTGCAGCTTTAAAATAAAAATGAAAATAGTCAGGAAGAGCTTTGGGGCAGGATCCCAAAACTTATAAATGGAGATGGCAGAAGTCATCTCAATTTTAAGAGTTCACAGTTCAATTTCTATATCTGAGCCAGATGACTGGGCTCCCTTTATGGTCAGAATAGTAAATTTAATCAAGACCTTCTACAGTGTCATCTCACTGTACATTGAATACTAACTTTTGGTCTCACAAATCACCCTCAGGAGTCTGCTGAGAGTGCTGGCTGGAGTTCTGTTGGTTGCAATAGAATTGAGGGAAATAAAGTAACTATAGGCAAAGACCCCAGGAGTAGAGCATGGTTGTTCCTGCACTCCTTATGATCTGCCAGGTTGTGCAGTCCTGGTTCTGTCCATTTCTGAAAATACTCAGATGATGAAGCTGAAGCTGAATTGTGTCCTGAGCTTTTTATCACAAATGTATTAATATTGTTGCTGTTACATTCTGTTTCAAGGGAAACCGTGTGACTACCCACATATAGAAAATGGCGAGTTAAGTCGTGCATATTACAACAACTATTATTACTTTCCAAAAAGATTTGGACAGACTGTATATTACCACTGCCTCGATGGCTATTCAACCCCCACTGGAGATTACTGGAATCTAATTACCTGTTCTGAAAGGGGCTGGTTTCCAGAGCCAAAATGCCTGAGTAAGTACATTTCCACTATATACTCTATTCTGGTTTAGTTATCAAAGATCTGTGCAGCAGAACTTGTTCTGATGGAACACAAGACAAAACAGTTTCTGAAAGTCAAACTGCTTTAGGTGACCCCTGGAACTGCACCCAGACTGTCTTCCTATCTGCAGAGCACAAAGTGTCGCCTGGGGACACTGAAATTATGCTTCTGGATTTTGAAGATTGTTTACTCCTGAAAATATTCATAAGAGTAAGAAATATGTAGTAAACCTTCCTCTTCTCTGGCTTCTGGGTAACATGCAAGCATATACTTTCATCTGCACCACAGCTGCACACACAAACAGAGTTTCTACTCTATGTAAATATATCCTCCCTTCTGTGGCTTGGGCACTTTAGCACTTGGTCTTCATTCTCTCTGAGAAGTATTGCCTGGTCACTTTGGAAAACTAAATTTTAGAGCTGAAAATGTGTCACACTTTTGCAATAAGCTGAAGTGGATCATGGTGACAGCAAGAGAACAAGATACACTGACTCAGATTTAAAATTAATTGGACTTAAAATTAATCTAAAGCAGCGAGATGAGGCCTCCTCTCACACATCTTCAGTCACAGCAAAGTTCCTACCTACTGGTAGGGCACAAAAGTGGATTACAAAAGGTTGCTCTTTCCCTGTTGCCCTCAGTGGAGTGGTGCTCAGTGCAGGCAATGAGTGGAGCCCTGCCTGGAGGAAAGGAGCAGGCACTCAGATAACACAATATAACATTTCTTCAGCCATCTGCCTTACATCTGGGCTCTTTGGGTTAGGAGGCCTTAGGGCCAGCATGCTAAGCTGTTGCTAAAATCTCTAGAGCTGGTTTGAGAGGCTGCTACACTTCCACAGAGATGATAAAATCTCCTGGAGGCAAATGCTGGAGTTCACTCTGGGCATATATCAACATTTTAGAGACATAGCAGACCAAACTGATGTGAGAAGCACTGAAGTGAGCCAAGCTTGCTTGTGAACAATAGGTAAGAGATTTTTGGTTACTAGGCCACCTCATATTACTTTATGCAGTGACTTCCACTTCTGATCTTGTGGTCCATTAATCACCAGGCACTGAAACAAAACATGCTTTCATTCAGATTTGCACACAAGTGTCTTTTTGCAATACAAGGCTACAGAAAGGTGCTTGGAGGCCTGTTAGTAACACTTCTTAAGGATTCATTACCCTCAGTTCTTGCTGTAGAAATTTCTGTGGTTAAATGTACTTTCCTTCCTTCTTTAGAAAAATGTTTCATCAGAGAGCTGGCGAATGGTCATTTCCTATACCGTGGCTGGAACGATTATTTCAAGGAGGGTGAAAGAGCCAGATATGTCTGCCACAAGGACTACCAGGCTCAGCATGAAGAGGTCGCATGCACAAGGAATGGCTGGGCTCCTCCTCCGAGATGTACCCGTAAAAGTGAGTGTGCTTGTGTTCTGGTGAGGTTTCTGTCTGAAACTATTTGCCATAGCAGTAATTTCTGAAAATGAAGACTCTCCTTCACAGAGTGATTGAGCAGTAAAGAATTTAACATACTACAAAAGTTTTCTCTCAGAATAGGACTGAAACACCCAACTAAGACTTCCATTCATTTAAATAACATATTAAACGTTATATATTCAATTGACCATGTATTAAACAATTTTCTAAATCCGACTGCTGCTTCTATTGTCATCCTTCTGCTCTGATTTTATGCATGTAGTTTAGTAGTGCTTAACTTGGAAGAAATCTTGTCTCTCTCTTTCAGAAAAGTGCCAGGATCCTGCCTTTGAGAATGGCTATTTGACCTTAAATAGGAGAATATTCAATTTAAAAGAGAAGATCCTGTATAGATGTCACACTGGCTTTGTGACTCCAGAAGGACAAGAAACAGGACACACACAGTGCCAAGAGAGTGGATGGAATCCACCTCCAAAGTGCATCAGTGAGTAGCTAAAGGTTTCAGAGCTCCCTGTCTTTGTCACCAGTGTGTCCTGTGGACATGGTGTTCTGTGGTGTTCTCTGGCCTCAGAGATTTGTCACCTCGATTTGCAGGGGTTTCTTACTGGGCAGAGGGACACACAGATAGAGGGCTGATCCTCCAGAGATTAACCTCTCTCAGGCTTCAAGAAATAGAGAGAAAATGTAAAGGATCTTTTTGGATCTCTTTAGCAGTGAGTTAGTGGTAATCACTGACCTCTTCAGTGGTTCTTCCGTGATACAAGGCACATTTGCCCAAATTTACTCCCAATTTATGAAACAATATCTGTGAACTGAGGCATTCCACCAAGAACTTTATTTAAATGTGACCAAACTAGAGACAAACAGGATTCATTATTTCAAAGTTCCTTCCTCTCCTGAATACAGGTGTAGTTCAGTAAGACACTTGATCTTGTATTATTATATATTGGTCATTATATTGACAAACTTTAGCTGCTATTTTATCTTGGTCTTTTATTTCAGACTGCCCTGATTTTGTGGTTTTCTTCTGACTCACAGCCGACCATGGGAACAGCAGTACAAACAATTTGCTGTGACACCTAAATTAATAATAATGATAATACTGATAGTGATAATAATATGTAGCAAAAGGAAATTATTGAATCTAAGGAAGAAATATTTACCCAAAACATTAATTCTAGAGAAATTTTGGAAGATTAATACCATAGATAATATGCAAATATGCTGCATATTCTACAATAATATTCTGACAATGCAGAATTATTGATTTTTCAAATATACCTGCAGGGATGATGCTTCCAAAGTGCAGTGCTTCTAGATAACTAAATACACTAACTTTGTTTTATTCTACAGAATCATGTAAAGTACCAGGGGACGTTTTGATTCACCACACAAACAAAACTGTGTTCTTGCCTGAAGATACAATTGAGTATTCATGTTTGGAGGGATATAAAACTACAAATAACATGCCAACTGATACCACAATGTGTGGCAAAAATGGAGAATGGACTCCAGAACCCCAGTGTCATGGTGAATATTTTTGTGTTTGCTAATCAGTGTCACTCTCTGTATACACTCTGTGAACTTGTTTTCTTTAAGCCTTCCTTTGGTTTTGTTCTAAGCAGTAGAATTTCATGTACTTTCTGTAGGTTGTACACTATATGTTAAAATATTTTTTCTCCATAGAAATCCAATGTGTGCTGCTGCCATTGCGCAATGGAGATTTCTTTCCCAAAGAGGGTAAATACCACAGTGGAGCTGTTGTGAAATTTACCTGTGCAAAAAACTACTTTAGGGTGGGACCTGCCTCTGTTCAGTGCTACCACTTTGGATGGTTTCCATCACCGCCAGTGTGTCAAGGTAATTCTGCAATACTGAAACTGAGCTGATAAATGGCTTGCACAAAATATTAATCAGGTCATTGACTTTAACGTTTGAAAAATTGTTCACAACTTCATAAATAATGTGCAGTATGGCAATGATTAATTTGAGTAGTGTCCTCTCTTACTATATTCCAAAGGTCCTAGTTTTTGCCATTGCCTAATATTGATACTCATCAGATGTTGCATCCCATGCTCTTTTTTTTTTTGATCACATGAAAGTGAAGGAAAAAAACGGTTTTGGAGGTGACACAGAGCTGGACCCAAAAAAAAGAAAGCCCGTGAAGAATTTTCCTGTGAAATTCTTAGTTTCATATAGTAGGATGAGTACATTCATACAGAAGGAAAAATATATATCCCTGTATTTAGCGTTTTTAACTTAGTACACAACTTCCTGGCATCTGAGAAGAGCTCCTTGTGCTGATGCTGAACCCTCTCATGAGGTGTATGGGCTTTCACAAAGCCTGAGAGAAAAAAGGGACCTCCCTTTCTTCCTACTCAATCACTTTTTTGGTGACTTTTACTCTGCCATCCTTGTTTTTGCTCACACTTGCATTTAAAAGCAAGTCTATTTCATATATTTGGCTCTTTAGCTCAGGAACATTTTAAGCTCCCTTAACAGGAGTTCCACTCACTCATCAAAAGTGAATTCCTTTAATATACTCTGTGTGCGTGTGTGTATTTGTAACACGTTTTTTTCCTTTTCCCTTAAAACTGGGTTGGTTTTATCAACCATTTTTGTCAGAGCAGGCATTGACAGTGCGTGGAAGTGAGAGACAAGAGTGAGCCTGGTCACACGTATCTGTTTGTGATCTCCAGCCCAGCACAAACCCAGATATTCAAAGGCAGAAACCAATGACCTGTTTAACCCGTTCCACTGATTTTCCTTCACTTTAATTGATACATTCAATTTGTTTTATGTTGTGCTTAACATATAACTGTGGTGAAAGTACTGAGTTCAGAGCATAGATTTGATCTCTTGGTTTCAGTGAGTGTCAAAGGCTGTGGACCTCCCCCTGAAATTCCCAATGGAAGTATTGTTGATGGCTCTGTGGAACAGTACCAGCATGGAGACAGAAAGCAATATGAATGTAACGGTGAATTTAAGTTGGTTGGATCAAAGGAAATTGAATGTGCTGATGGACAGTGGTCATCTCCTCCCTCTTGCATTGGTAATCTACACAGCTCTTACTTCTGAGAAGTCTGTAATTCTCTGCAGGCTATTACCTCATAGATATTTTCACAATTAAAAATAAGTATTTGCAGATAAAATAATAAGATAAAATTGCATGACAAGCTATTACCTTGTGCAGTCACTACTGCTGCAGCAGTGCCAGCCCAAAGCAGGAACTGCAGTTCTCATAGAGAGGTGACAGCTCTGCAGTCCTATAAGAAACGTTACATTGCTTTTCACTTCTTGTAATAATTCTAACTGAAAGGGCACATTATGAATGTGCAGGTGTATGATCAATTATAATTTTGACTGATCAGAATCAGTGATTCAGATGACTTTAATTAATTGAAGTTTTCCTTACTCTTTATGGTTTATGTACCAACAGTTTGGGAAAGTACTATCAACAGAAACTACCTGTGGATCATGCCAGTGTTGGAAAAAGAGGGGAAAAGACAGGAGAGCAGTTTAGCAAACTGGCCAAAAGATATATGTACCCCAGCTGTGTTGAAATTTAGTTGCTGCAATTAGTGGGTGTAGGTTTGGTTCACCAAATGCAAGTATAGTTATTTTTATTTAAGTTATTTCAGCTATTGATATGTGATTCCTGCAATATTGTGGAATACTTGTGCTCTTTTCAACAGAAGACAAAATGCCCTGTAAACCACCTTCCTCTATCCCGAATGTTGTTCTGCGTCAGGCAGACCAGGCCCAGTATTCACATGGGGATGAAGTAACCTGTGGATGTAAACCAGGCTCTGACAATACTGAGGAAATGAAAATAAAATGTCTTAATGGAGAATGGAAGCCTTTACCTGTTTGTGCTGGTAATCTGTTTCCATAATATTTCAGATGTGAGTGTAACATAGTTGTATACAAAATTTGACTACAAAATGGACTTCAGCCATCAGTATGTAGCCAGACATGCTATAGTTTAATGCATCAAAACTAAGTGGTTTTAATTGACTCCTTTTAAATAGAAGCATGCCCTTCATCCTGGAAAGACTCTGAACCTAAAGCTTTGTAAAGGGAAGGAAATAGACACTTGCCCAGTGGTTAAAGTCAATTATTAAAAGGAATTTAAAGTAATGTTAATAGCCACAATGTGTTATGCTTGTCCCACTCCAGCCACTTTTATGTGGATTACTCCTTCTCACAGAGTCACAGAATGCCTAAGGTTGGAAGGGACCAAATGGATCATCTGATCCAACCTCCCTGCTCAAGCACCCACCCAGTGAAGTTCTTCCTCAAATTCACATGGAACTTCTGTACAACTGATGACATCTTCATCAGTATGTATTGTCAGTTCTAAATCTATTTTAAGCTATTTTTATTTTTTTTCAGATGCATCCCCTCAGTGTGTCATTCCAAAGGATGTTGTGCTGGTGCACTCTGGCCAGTATCCCATGTCAAGAAGGAAGACTGGGTTCCATAAAGTTATACAATATAGATGTACATTAACTGATGAAAATGTTAAACAGGCAACTTGTGTGTCTGGGAGATGGACACCAGAGATTGCATGTATAGGTGTGTTCTTACATTTGCACCATTTCTTTTGATGCAGGCATAGTAAATGCCCATTATTAAGGATTCTTAGCGTTGCTGTATCACTAGGCTGAAATAGAAATGTTTACTTGATCATATGCTAAAGGGTAGTTGTGGCCATCACTGGAGCAGTTAACTAGGTTTAGAGATGCACCACTTTAGTAAGGCAGACTTAATGCTCTCTACTCTGATAATTGGAATGGTTGTCACTGGCACTTCTGATGTGAGAAAAGATGCAATGATAAATTTAAGCTCAATTCTTCAAAAGGGCATTACCGTGATGCAAAACAGAGAGCACATAGCTCAAGCTCCAGTCAAAGTTCCTTTATTTCCTCTAAACCTTCAAAGTTTTTGTAGTCTGTTTTTTCCTCTGTTTTTCCAATTGCTTCCTAGTGAAACTATGAGGACAAAGCTGAGTTGGCCAGTGAAAAAGCATAGACCCAGAGGAGGCTGCCCATATGTAACACACACCAGAGGTCAATGTCTTCAGGGCTGCCTTTATGCATGCCAGAACAGGATATTGCCTGTAGAAAGCATGATTGTAAAACAACCATTGCCTCATTCCTCGCTTTGATTATACCAGGTTTCTGGGAAATGATGCCTGAAAGTGGGAAAAGTATGGCAATCCCTGTCCCTAGCTTAGTTTTCTAGAACCACTAGAAACAAGAAACCAAACTCTGGAAGACTCCTCAGATCTCTGTCCTAGATCTATCTCATTCTCTCCCTTTTTCTTTCCTTTGGCAGAAAGAGTCCTTCATTCTTGAGTGGAAATTTTTAGCCTATTTGTTTCTTTTCTTTTAAATTTCTCATTTATTTCTATCAGCTTAGTAAGAAGAAAAAACAAAACTCCAGATGTTGGTTCAGTTTTCCTAAAGTAGTTCATTATAGAGGGAGGAGCAGAAAAAGCATACAAGAGTGTGTAGCTGTGTGAGAAAGAAAGGCGGGACTACAGCTCCACCTTAGCTTGGTGTGGACATCTGTGACTGTCTTTTCTATGACTCTGAAAGGATACAAGCAGCTGAAGGCAGCTTTGGTGTTTCTGAAGCAGAACAAAATGATCATAGTATTATCTAGCACCAGTGTTGTCTTAGTTGTTCCTGTTGTAATCCCTACTGAACTGCCACACTTTCGCTTTGTTCGATTGTAACATGAATATGTGTCCTTAGCTGAGGAGAGTGTGTGCCCACCTCCACCTCAGGTGTCTGGTGCTCAGCAGACAACAGCAAGAAGAAACTCCAGGAATGGGAGCAAAGCATCTTTTTCATGTCTTGACGGTTTCCAGCTCATCGGTACAAATGAAATAACCTGTACAGAAGGGAAATGGCAATCACCACCTCACTGCGTGGGTCAGTACTGGCATATTTCTTTTCCATCATTGTAGTAGAAGTAGTAGAACATAAGTAGTAGAACATAAGTTGCTAAAAAGGATGCAAACACCTGCAGTCTTTTCATTTACAGACTTATCTGAGATGGTGTATACAATTTTCAGGTAGGCCCTCAAGAGCTGTGTGTTTATTTTTTTGTTTAGTACATTGCATAATAGAGTCTCAGTTTTGACTGGAGGCCTTAAATAATGTCCTGGATTCTGTAAATTATTTATTACTTAGTTACAGTTGCAATATTGATTGTCTTGCATTAATGTTTATTTGTGTTGTCTGTGTTTTTTAGAAACACCATGTTTGCCACCAAAATCTGTAGAATGTGCTGATGCTCCCAGACTTGAAAATCCAAATTTAAGAATTGAAAGAGAAGGGGAAATAATTTATCTGGCTGGTGCTAGATTTAAGTATGTTTCTCGTTCTGGATACATGTTAAATGGACCAACAGAGACAAATTGCTCTATGGGAAAATGGAGTGCAGCTCCTTCATGCTTGGGTAATATCAAAAATTACTTTTTTTTTAAGTGCATTTAGCAATTAAGTGAAAAGAATTTTAAATTGGAGGTTGATCAGTAAGTGTATTTTTCTACTCCATATTTTGCCGTGGAATCTTATCTTCCATCATGGATGTCTTCAGAACAATCCTGATTGGATGCAAAACTTTCTTAATGCAGCTTAGTTTTTAAATATTCCCTCATATTCTTGTAGTCTTTGTTCAGTTCATCTCTGTCAGATGAGTCCTAGGCACATCCTCCTGATCCAAGGATCTCTTTTCTACAGAGTCCACGGGTGACTAAAAGTTGCTGTGGTGCCTCAGGGATGGAAATCACATCAGTGTAGCTAGGGACAGAAGCCTCAAGTAAAACTTTCTGGCCTGTTTAGAAATAGAATTGGAGCGTTTCAGCATCTGAAGACTCTGTATTTGGGGGAATGACTTATTTAATCTTCTGTATGCGACCTTTTATACAATTGTTAACTAACTATATTTATATAATAATATAATCCACTGTTAGCAGATGACTATGGTGATGTTAGAAATAGCTAAAGCACCTGTTTGATGGAAAAAGTACACTTCAGTGTGTATCACAGTAGCACAAGCATCAGATTTCTGTTGTCTTTTCAGAAATGCCATGTGGAAGTGTTCCAAAAGTTGCCAATGCTCAATTTGAAGGCAGAAAGAAGGAATCTTATGAGCCTGGTGAAACAGTTCGCTACCAGTGTGATTCAGGGTTCCTGATTGTTGGTTCCCCTGAAATTTTCTGCAGGAAGGGAAATTGGACAGCACTGCCCTCCTGTGAAGGTATAGGTTCTACTTCTAAGTAATCCATGATCCTTCTTAGCATTTCACATTGTGAATTAAAATAATTTTTACTTGGGCATGCAGGTGAGTCAGGCCAATAGAGCCAGCAGGTGACTTGCTTTGAATAGGGTGCTACCACACCTATTTTTCTGTCTTCTGGAAAACAACAAGCAGGATAGGTCAGCAAAGCAATCATCTCCCTGTGGGCTGGAGCTGGTAGCTGCATCCTAACTCTCTTGAAATCAAGCAGGCAGACATTATGGAGGAATCCTGCAGCATCCTGGCTGCAAAGCAGCAGATAACTGTGGATCCACTGAGGGCAGTGGATCTTACTTTCACATCACTAAGCATGTCCGTTGCTGACAGGCACCTTCAAATAGTAAATAAATTGTGTCATTCTCCAAACTGGTGACACACGATGCTGTGCAGCACAGCTGGCTGATCTCTGTGACCTCTCTTTTTAGTTTCTTTAGGCAAACAATAGTGAGTGCTGAAGCATTGCAGAATAACCCATATCATATATCAGAATAAACCTTCTTTTTCTACCTGTAGATAATGATGTACATTACTCAAAGTGCTTTTTGCTCAGCAGGAGCTCTGGGACGCTGTGCTGTGAGTTTTCTCTCGCTCACTACACACTCCTCTCCTTCCAGATATCAGCTGTGGAGCTGTGCCTGAAATCCCCAACGCGCGCATCGCAAGCGCTCCCCAGGAGCGGTACCTGCCCGGTGCCAGGGTGCACTATCAGTGTGAAAGGAATTTTCAGATCACGGGTGCAAATTACATCTTCTGTTCAAATGGTCAATGGTCAGAAGCACCAGTTTGCAGAGGTAGGAATCGGTGCTTTCACCTTGCCTGTCAGCATAGAGGCAACCAGTTCTCTACCTAAATACTCTGAAGACTTTGACTTTTTTACTTGTTTTCTTTGGCTACCCCAACTTTGAACTTGCTATTGCTTCCTTGCACAGAACTTTAATTAAACTTGATGCTTCTAGAGATACTGGGAATATTTCCATCAATAGCAAAAACGTTCCTGAAGCAGCAGGGCCTAAAATGTGCTGCTCTGTCATTCTCCTGTATGCTGTTGGTATTTCCCCAGTGCCCAGCCAGTGACTTTCGATGGATAGAGACACGTAAGGGCTTCTCTCTTGTGTTCAAAGCTGAATGGAAGCAGCAGTAGGACAGAGAAGCAGCTCTTCTTCTGCAGTGCTCTACTCTGACCAATGCAGACCCTAGTAAAGACCCAGATCTAAACCATGTAAGATCTGCTAGGGCTATGGAAGTGGAGAGATCGTTCCTGTGACAAGGAACATTCAGGAGCTGTGCTCCAGAGTCCTCCATCCCAATCTCTGGCTGCAGGGTGAGCACAACTCCGTGGAGCTGGCTGTGCTTAGCCAGCCCTGAACAGCACAGGCTGACAAGCTCCTCCAGCATGGCCAGCTCTCCAGAGCTCTGCACTTCAGCAGGGAATCAGTTTGGCTGCTACTCCTGTGGTTTCCAGGAAGGCCAGGGGCTCCCCAGGGAAAGACAAGGCTGGTGTGGTTCTTGTGCATAAGTACAGAAACACTGGCTTTCTCTAGGAACTCCTGTTGACCCTGCCATCTCCTTAGAGTGCCAGTGTTCTGCTGCCACTGCCACACCTCACTGCTTTCCCCATGGTGAACTCCTCTGACCCACCTGATCCAGAAAGTCTGTATAGAAATTGTAACAAGGCTAATTCCTTTCACTTCTGGTTGTACAGATGAATGTCATAACAACTGCAAAGGTGACTGCAGCCATGTCTCTTTTCAGATGTGAGATGTGATCCTCCTCTAGAAATTGCTGGTGGTACAATTGATGGTATTAGAAAGTCCAAGTATCTGCCTGGAGAGAGTGCAAAGTATCAGTGCTGGAAAAATTTTAAGATGACTGGGGATTCCACTGTAGTGTGCAAAAATGGGACCTGGACAGAGCCGCCAGTATGCAAAGGTAACTTCTCTCTGTCTCTCTCTCTCCCTCCATCCAGCCTGTCAGTGATAGCATCATAAAGCTGCCTCATTGTCATTTAGCATCTCAGTGCCCTCATGGTGCACAGCTGTCATGGCTCTGGCACACTCAGGACAAGCAGGCCATTTCCCAGGTCTCTGTTCAGATGGGCTGAGTTTACCAAGCTGAGTGACCCAGGTGGCTTCACTCAAGAAGGCCAAGTGCCACACCTTATGCAGGACAAGATGAAAACCTGCAGACAGCTGCATGCACTTAAGCTGTGCTCAGAGGGGATGAGCTGGCAGTTGTGAGCCTGAACGTTGGAGAAATGAGACTCTTGCTCCTGACAGCTGTTTGGTTTTCTCTCTGCTTTCCTCCGCTTCTCTGAGTAGTGCCAACATAGTGTGGGTGGTATTTCTGACCAGACCTTCTCTGCAGTAGAACTTCCTCTCTGATTGGGAAATTTCTTTCAGGCCGTGCTGAGAAATGTGGAACACCTCCAGCTATTCAAAGTGGAGAGCTTCTTGTCTTCCCCTTGCAAGAATATCAACAAGGTGATACTGTGGAATACAAATGCCCGGATTTTTACATCTTGAAAGGATCTTCGACAATCACCTGTCTTAATGGGCAGTGGACAAACCCCCCAGTTTGCCTGGGTAGGTTGAAGCATGTGCTGGGTGGCCAAAGGCTGTGTGACTGCTCCTCTTGTCTTCTTCTGAGACCCTGAGGGCACCACTGGTGCTGGGGCCACAATGCTGGCAGGGCAGAATGGCAGTGAGTCCTCCTTTTGTCTCAAAGGAGTTTCTTCTTAAATTCAGCTTGTGTAGTCCCCTCTGCTGCCAACAGGTCCACAAGGAGGGGAGTTGGCTGAACCTTGCTGTGAGGGGATCTCCATCACTTGTGCAGAGTTCCTGAGTGCTCTGGGCTGGGGCTATGGCTCCACCCAGCAGGCTGTGAGCCAGGAGGATGGGTCTGAATGAGTGGCAGTGCTGGGGAAAGCCAGGGATGCCTCTGTGATGAGAAAACAAATTTAGAGAAGAACTGAGCAGAAGGGAAGGAGGGATCTCGTAAAAAATATATAGGGAAGTTCATTGGTATTTGGTGTCTTCCTCACCTGTGCTTCACTCTTGCCCTGTGTGACTGTCAGTGTGACAAAGCTTTTCTCCCAGAGCTTTTTTTTCCCCTCTAGCTTGGATGTGAAATGTCTTTTCTGTTGCAAGTAACAGAGGGTCAGAGCACACTTGGAAGCATTTTTTGATGTGAAGAACTTCTGTAGGCTCTAGGGACAAAACATGTGGTGTGTGTATGTGTTTTGTCTAGGGACAAAACATGTGGCAGTACTGACACTCTTCTCTTGGCTTTTTCAAGTGGCCTGTACAGCATCAGAAGAAGATATGGACAGAAACAATATTGAGCTGAAATGGGTTGAACAAAGCAAGCTGTACTCCACATCGGGTGACTATATTGAATTCTGCTGTAAAATGGGATATGTAGAAGACCCAAGTACTCCCAACTTCAGAGTCCAGTGTGTGGAGGGGACACTGAAATACCCTCGGTGCACACCAGGCAGTAAGTCATCCCCTCTTCAGCTTTGCTGCTCTGTTGTTGCATTTTTAGTGCTGAAGGGAAGCAGAAAGCCCTTGGCTTTCCTGGCTGTGAGCCAGGGTGTGGGAGCCTCCTGGAAGCTGCAGGAATAGAGGGGCAGTGCCCCCAAGAAGTCATTGCCCAGCACACCTGACCTGGGGAGACTGCTGGAGAAAGGGCACTCACAGGGGATCCCAACAGAGCATCAGCTGAGAGCATCAGCTGTCCAGTGTATCCAGATCTACAAATAACAGATTTTTAACAGGCAAATAACTGATTTTTTTTTTTTTTTTTTTTTCAGGGATGTGTTCCCTGGATAGGGACACTATGGAAAAGAACAATATTCAGTTGCAGTCATCCAGCCAGTCAAGCCCTCACTTTCTCTCAGGGGACCATGTTATGTTTAAGTGCAAGCCCCGGTACCAGCAGGTTTCCCGGGATGAGAAATTCAGCGCACAGTGCCTGGATGGAGTGATTCCATATCCCGTTTGTCAATGTAAGTGCTTGCTGCCAGAGACATGGGGCAGGGGCTGTAGGAGGCAGTTCTGCTGAAATTTCCTGTTCACTGCTCTGAGGAGCCTCTGGGGTCTGTCAGGATTGGTATTCATGCCTTTCCCCCTTTTTTTTCTCCTTACACAGAGTTGTTGCTGTTTGGGTAAATGGAAATGGCATGAAGGAGCCCAGCTGTGGAAATGACAGAGCCCTCAACCAATCCACTGACTTGAGCCCAGCTTTTCCTGGTGTTTCCCATTTTGCTGTGCTTTGTTTGTAGCTTAGCCAATGTTCTGTCTTAGAATTTGTTCTTGTTTTTATTACTGGATGGTTGTCTTTCCATATTATCCCCATTAGATCTAGTTTTGTAAATGTATTTACATTTTATGCAGGCAAAGGGTTGTGCTTGCATTTTATCCATTCTATACTGATCTCACTGTTATTTTATTAACAATTGTGGCCTGAAAACAGGCTGGCTTTGGTGGCATACTGAGACAAGAATTAAAGCTGACAGGTAATTTGATTATCAGCATACAAAGCATGTTTGGCCATGTCTATTCCTACCTTCTTCTCCATGCACTTGCTTGGAAATGAGTCTGGGGTGAGTGTCCTAAGTGCCTGAGCAAGTAATGGAGTCTCCTTTGAACAACTTGAGGCAGTCTCTAGCCAGAACCTGTTTTTCTGGGGGACTTGCCTGCAAAGGCAAGATGTTGGGGTGCAGGTAATTGGGATTTCTAGGTGAAGGTGGGGACTAGTTCCTGGTCCAGGTCCTGGAGAGGCCAGTCCATGCCACCCCCAGCCCCATCTGCCCTTCACAAACAAGGAGGAAGTGCTTGTGGAAATCAGTGACAGCCTGGCTATGGTAGCCATGTGCTAATGCACTCTTAGATTCAGAAGGGAGAGAAACAAGCAAGTACCAGCGTACAAATCATGCACCTTAGGGGAGCAGACTGACTTATTTAGGAAATGAGGAGATGGGATTGCTTAGGAGTCATAGGAGTCCAGAAAAGCTTATAGGTCTTGAAGCACAGAATCCTGCAAGCACAAGATTACTCAGTTCTCATCTTCAGGAGGAAAACCACATCTACCTGGACTGACTTATCTCACAGAGATCTCTAAAGCAAAAAGAAATCAATGTACAGGAGATTGAGGCAAAAACAGGCACCAAGGTGAGCTGTCCATGGCATTGATGTGGCATGTATGGATAATGTTAGAAAAGCTGAAGCTCAGAGTGGCACTTACAAGGGACATCAAGGGTCACAAGAAGGTATTCAAGTGCTACACTAGGATTAAAACTATCAACAATAAAATGTGGCATGTCACTAGAACAGATAGGTGATTTAGTGGCAGTAGTCCCACATGAAGCTTGAGTATTTGATGCGTTCTTTGCCTCAAAGTTCATGAACAAGATGCTCCCTTCATGTCTGCCATCCCCCTCATCCTGTCCTGTGCTTACAGCCACAAAGCCAGTGTTGTGTTTACATCCAGAGGAAGTGATGGAATAAATGAATTCTACTTCCAACAGCTGTTCCAGCAAGGGCCTTTTAATCCCTTTTGTTCCAGTTTGCTCTTTAAGAGGAAGGGTATTGCTGTTATATGCACTGTGCAAAGTATTCTTATCAACCTTTTTTCCCACCTATTGGTTGGCTGGGTTTTGACTAAATAAGCAGAATTTGTCTATTCCTGGATGCTTTAATTTCTTTTTCTGTCTTATTCATTCATGTAACTCTTGCAAAAGCCTTGGAAACCCAGAGAGAGCACCATACAGGCTATGATTTCACAGACAAATGAGTTTAGACATAAAAGACAGAAGACACCCTGAGAGTGGCTTTTTTATTAGACTAAAATGGATGCATGGCAAACATTGCCCATATTCCTGGATTTTCTTCATAGCTGTAGTCACACTTGTTCTCAGGCAGAACCTGAAGAGTATCAATATTTAAGTGTCATAGGAAACCATACCAAGTACTTTGATTTTAATATTCTTAAAATAGTCTTTAAAAAATTAACTTCTCAGTAAATTTGTATACTTCTAGGTTTTAAGTAGTTTTATAGATCCCTTAAAAACCTTTTTTATACTTGCTGTTTTATACTGTTCCTCAAGTTCAGTCCTTTAGAGGCTCCTTACCTGTGAAGGGAGACATGAGTGCTGTTAAGATGTACAATTCCTTCCTCCAGCTTTTTCAATGTGTATGCCAATATTGCATCCCTGTGCTGCACTGCTCATCCTTGTCTCACAGAGGCCTTTCCCTTCCATCCCCCTCCAGCTCAGACTCAACATTCATTTCCCAAAGCTGAGTGGAGGGACCTGGAGAACACAAGGCCACCCTAATTCACTGTTAATAAAAGATGAAGAACACGTACATACCTTTCCTTTAGGCTTTCCTCAAGTTCATACTTGCTTTCCTCTTTCAACACACCTTGGATAGGCCAGCTGTCCTCTCTTACACTGTACTTGAAATAGAGTTGTGCCAGATTCTGCTCCAAAATGGTTCTGTTTACAGTAAAATCCAACATAATCTCCGTGGTAAAAGTAAACTTGGTCTGCATAGAATGCTTGCAGCAGCACATTATTTTTCTCCATTTCAGTTTCTGACAAAGTACATGGCTCTAAAAAAGAGAGACTTGATCAGTGCTAATGAATTGATTCTTTTTGGAAGAGAATAGTTTGACTAGGCTACACTAAAACTGTAAATTATTTCCTTCTGTCTTATTATACTGCAGGCATATCATAGTTAAGAAAAAACAAACACCAGATGAGCTTAATTTGCTTCTATTAAAACTTTCATATGTCATTGAAGACACTGAAATTGTGCTTTAAAAGTTCTAGCTGACAATACTCAATTTATAAATTATAAGGATCTGATTTCAGAGAGAATTGGGGTTGTTCAGCCTGGCAAAAAGAAGGAAGCAGAGAGACCTCATTGCACTCTTCCAGAACCTAAAAGGGGCTTATAAGAAAGATGAAGACACACTTTTCAGTAGGGCCTGGAGCAATAGGACAAGGGGTTATGGTTTTAAACTACAAGAGGGTAGATTCAGCCTAGACACAAGGAAGACACTAGCACCAGTGAGAGTGGTAAAACACTGGAACAGTTTTCCCTATTTTCCCTTTTCCCAGAAAGGTAGTGGTTGCCCCATTCCTGGGAAAGGCCAAGGTCAGGCTGGACAGGGCTCTGAGCAGCCCTGCTCATTGCAGGGGATTGGACTAGATGGCCCTTCCAGGTCACTACATGAAACTGGCTGTTTCATGAGGCTATGAATTATACAGATAAATAAGTGCTTCTTTATTTTGTTTATCACACCTACCTATACAAACTGGTGGTGAGGTCCATTGTCCTTCTGAGCAGTAGATTCTATCAGAGCCTTGCAAAAAATGATAGTCAGAGCAAATATACTGAACTGAAGAACCACTGTCATACTGGGGCAGTGCTGGGAGAGTAAGAGCTCCATTTGCAATAGAGGGTGGAGAGCCACAATTTTCTGTAGCAGCTGCAACAACAATAAAAACATTTAAGAAGAAGAAACTAACAAATTGACTGCTTTATCATAAATTAAATGAACATGAAGGTTTTCTTTTTACAGCTCTTTCTACAGAGCTTTCAGTTTCCTGGGCTCAGAGCAGAGCTTTCCCCTCCCTTCTACAGCCTTGCACAACAAAGGGAGGTGTGTATCACTTTTCAAGCTTGGCTATATTCAACAATAGAGTTGCCTTGTGCATCTGTATTGTTGAAGCCTAAGCACTGATTATTTACAACAGGCTCCAGGCCCACACTAAAAGCAAAGCAAATAATTTCTAAATAGGTCTAAGACTGATTAATTAAAAATGCAATTAAAAATTATTGCTTTACCTTGAATAACACATTTTGGGTAATTCAGTCTGCCTTGATCACACTGTGTCCTCCCAGGAGATGGAATGGCAGTCTGGAGAAAACTATATCCCTGTTTACATTCAAACTCTATGAGATCTCCATGGAGGAAAACTAATTCTTCCCGTTTCCATTTCAAGGTTAAGTTGTTGCTGTCTATATCAGTTACATTAAGAGTACATGGTTCTAGGAAATAAAAGTGTATTTTAATGGAAAGCCACCTTAACTGGTTTCTTAGCTCCCTTTTGTAGGAGTGAAGAAAGAGAACCCCAAGTCAATAGTTCTAAAATGCTTCTGAATCTTACAAGACAAAGAACTACAGAGGCATAAAAAAATGCAAAGGGAAAGAAATGGTCTGAAGTGTCAACAAAAACCAAACACATGCAGAAGGAATGGATGCTTTCTGACAGGTTCTTGAAACCCAGTGCCAGGATCACACTGGGGAGTGTAGCCTTCCATTAGATTATTAACCTCATTAACTTCTGAAACCACTGTCCAATGTCAACAAAGCCTACCAGAGGGTCACCTACAAAAATTAATTTCTACAAGTTCCATGAGAATCATTGGCTGATAAAGGCTCTTACTGATGCTTTGCTGAGGGAAAGGCAAGGAGAACTCAGTTATTGGCAGTCTGGTGACAGCGGAGTAACACCAAATTCCCCTGGAATTTTCCTGAAGCTAACATCAGCATGTGATCTTTCTGGTCTGTTTAGGTGAGTGTTGAAAAGAGATCTCAGAAAACATGCAAAGGATGACGGGCTTATTGGGATGCTTATGAGACAAACCATGCCCATAGGAAATGAGTTTTCATTATTTCACAGCATTTGTTAAATTTGAGTAGTCAGATCCAAAAATGCTGACCTGGACATTTCAGTCTAGATGAGGTAACTTCTGTTCATTTAGAAATATGCAATTAAAACTGAACTGAAATTTTCATTTTCACTGTAGATTACAAACTGAAAGGTGAGCCAATTTAACAAAGGATGTTATTAAAATTTAATTATTTCATTAGAGGAAGGAAGGAAAGATAAACAAACAACTCTTTGTTTGTATTCCTGCTAGCACTGGTAATTTTCTAGTGGGAGTTCTATGCATTGTTTTGAGCAGCATACATAAAATAGGCACAGAAAAATTTGAAAGTCCACACCAGGATGAAACAACAGATATAAAGACACACAATTAAAAAAAGAGAAAAAGCCTAAAAGTTTAAAAACAAAAGTCCAAGAAGTCATTGCTAATTCTTTGTTAATTGTATCTAAAAGCCATTTGGGAATGGCCATACCATTCCTTCTAATCACCTATTGAAAGACAGGAAGAAATTAACTGAATGGACAATATGGAGGAAAGAAATTGGAGAATCCTCTCAGGAAACAGGGATAACTATATACTAGAATAGCTCACTCAGGAAACAGAGGAATCTATTTAATTGGGTGGTTTTAAGAACAGGCCAGAGGATACCCAGCAGGAGAGGCCTGCTAAAAAATTCTATTTAGGTTCATCCTCATATTTCTGGAATCTTTATTAACTCCAATAAAAGAGAAAAGATGGTAATGAAAAGGTTATTTAGAGGTTCCTTCAATTTTTCCCTTTTGATATTTCATACGACAAACATTGCTTTTCCTTCCAAGACTCACCTAAGCAGGTTGGTTGTTCTGTCCAGTTTCCACGGTCACAATAAACAGTACTGGGCCCATCCAAAAAATGGTAATGCTGACAACCATATTCTACCCAGGAACCATTTTTGTAACTTGACAGTAATGGGCCCAGGACAGCACCATTTTTAATCACAGGTGGAGAGGCACAGTCTTGCTGTATCTCTGATATGGGATAGAGAGAGAGGCAATTAGATCTTGATTAGATTACAACATTGTTAACACTGGTGAAAGTATTAGACCAATACTAGACTGAGCAAAAAACTTTGCAAACAAACAGAATCCAAACCAATATAATTCCTTTTCCACATTTCATTTTCAGAAACTCTACACTTGCCTTCCTGAATAGCAGACAAGCATTTCATTTCCTTCTACACTTTACATCTGTGCTTACTTTTGACTCTTGCTGGTTTATACTCAATACAGATTAGTTCTTTTTATGTGATGTAGACCATCTTATTTGTTACTTGAAATGTTTCATCTACATGTGGTTCAAAAAAACCAAAAGAACCCTCATCGGAAATATTAATCAAAGGAACAACAAAATACTCATTAATTTGCATGTCCAAATAATATTAAAAGGTACAAAATGACTGAAAGTAAGTGCTCTGTATGAAATAGAATTACAAATACAGAGCAGGCTTATTGGTGTAATTTAGAAATGAGCAACAATGGCCTTTTATCTATTGGCTGCATTGACATCTGTAGCCCATGCAAGCATTTTCAAGAATAAGGAACTGTCCTACAGCAAAAGAATAAAAGTAGTTCTAAAATGCCTATAATTGAATTGGAGAGTCCCTTTTAAATAGAAAAGCAATGTTCACCTACTCATATCTTCATTGGGATGTGTTTGGCTTGCCTTTATTTCTGCATCTGCCTCGAGTGGTGGTGCTGCCCCAGATTCCTCTTTATCCACAGTTCCTGTAACCACAGCAGAGACTCAGAACCAGTTTTCACAGAAACAGCTAATTTTAAAGTACTAAAACAGACAGACATGATGCACTGCAAATTCACCTAGCTCATCCTTTTTAATCTGGGAACCATGGATTGCCTGCAAAATATGCAGCACTTTGCCTCTCAAGCCTTTTAAGAGAGGAAGGATAACAGTTTTGCAGATACAGAAACTGAGACACTCCAGAAAATTAAGACATGGGTTGAAGTTCAGTTGCCAGCCTTCACAGAAGTAACTCACCAATACAGACAGAGGGGGATGTCCATTTTCCTCCTTCACACTGGATTTCCTCAGATCCTCTCCTTCCCAAGGTACACTGTACACGAACTTTGTCTCCATTATGATATGTTTGTCTGGCTGTGCTGATATGGCCAGGAGGGAGTGGTGGTGGAGGACATTTATTTTTTACATCTGAAAATAAAAAATTGCATATTGTTTTCTCTCTAACCAAAACCACGTACACAATTAAGCTCACCATACACAATGCAAGCCTATCACTCACAAGGCTTTTTTGGCTAAGCCAGAGTAATTTCTTAATAAAATTTTCTTAATTTTCTTAATACAATGGGAGACCTGAACAAACAAGCGATTTTGCATTCCACAAATAAAAAATAGAAGTACTATGTCATTGTACTGCTATAAATAAACTTGTAATTTCTTCACAGAGACTTAACAAAATGTTCTTTGTAGGACTCCAGGAAATAGAGATATCCCATACCCTCCATTCATATAATATTTAAAGCAGATTATGTATTAAATCTAATGCTACAGAAGAAGCAATAATCATAGCCCATTTCCTATCTCCAAATTAAGTTTGTGATTACTGTATCCTCAAAAGTAGATTTAGGCTTTGTTTTCATCCTCCTGAGCATTTCCACCTTCTCTGCACTCACTCAAGAAAAGTTCCTGCTGTGTCATGAGAATAAACACAGGGCTGGAGTCTACGCTGTAGTAAAGGTTGTTTTGTGCTGCTTCCTGCTCTGTTCTGTATCTCAGCTGGTTCACCCTTCATTCTTTTGGAACTTTCTTTACTGAGACTCTCCGTTATCCCCTGGTGATATCCTTCCATTTAGTCTGTTCAAAACGAGTAAAGTTTGGGGAGGCTGTACAACTCTGAAAAGTACCACAAGCTAAGGAGGACCTTGCTACAAATTTTATTTTTAATGCCTCTCAAGAGGTACATCCCCATCCTACAAGGCAGGATTAAGCAGGCCTGGTTAACCTTTCATGTACTCTGAAGTTTATTGAGCTTCAGGGTCTAAAATATTCCCTGTAACTGTTGATTCCTGCTTCTCTGGGATACAACTTAGAGGGGCAACTGTAGGAGACAGTATCTGCCCTGCTGTTAGAGTTCACTGAAATGCAGTTCCAATTACCACTGCCTCCCTTCCTGCTGCCTTGGCTCCCTGCCCTTTGACTGGCACTTGATTTACATTTAGGCTACAAACTGGTACAAACCCTCTTTTTTTATTTTGTATTCATAAAGCATTTCTTGAAAGAAGGTGTGAGCTTTTATCTAAGAATTTGACACAGTAAAACTATAAAAGCAGGGTACCTTCACACACCGGAGGGTCTGGATACCACCCAAAATTATAGCATTGAATTAAGTCAAATCCAGTGACAGAATAATGTTTGTCACAGAAAAAGTGAACCACATCTCCTTCTTCATAGGTTTTCTTCACAGGATGGAAACTTCCATGAGCTACTTCGCTCAAAGCGGAGCAAGTTATCCCTGGCAAGAAAACACAGCAGTGAAAACCCAGCAGGCTCCCTCCAGCAGGTGATTTTTCTGTGTGAATCAATGGGTTTGCAGCGAGGATGACGTACTGGTGCAGCTGTGGGCGAGGCACGGCGCCGTCTCTGTCCCGTTCGACCGCGCCGCCCCCGAGGAGCTGCCGGGCTCCGACCGCCGCACCTGGTACGACTCTCCGGGAAACAAAGCACAGGCATCATGTTAACTGCTCCTTTTGTCCACAGCTTCCCTTAGATACTCCTTAGAAGTGGTCATATCCCAGGCAAAATAACGAGTAACTACAAATGCAGTTGTTGGCACAAGCTTTCCGCTCGTCATTTGGGACACAAAGTTTGTATGGGAATGGATCTATTTGAAACTGTGATTTAATCTCTACTGATTCATCTTATATATATTGTTTTACATGTCTTTACAAATGCAGAAAACCAGCAGCACGTGAAAGCTGACAAGTTTTTCCCCAGAGGTACAGCTGAGAACCTGCTTTGGGAGCACTCACATGACAGCCTGTCATAGGCAGTTGGGCCCTACAGTGGAATTATACACTGTTGCAATGGATTAGAAAGGAGAAAAAGGCAGAACACTACCAAGTTTTTTGGTACAGCTTGGCTGGAAGGACCATCCTTGTGGCTGGCACTGCACTGTATCTTCAGTAGCACCACTTGGGGTGTGATAGCCTGGATTACATTTGTATTGCAATTTCTCATGGATTTTGAAGTCCATTTCTGTACTGTAAAATGAGCCATTTTCCAAAAGAGGCTTGGTGCATTTTCCTGAAGGAAAGAAGACAGCTTGGTTAGAAAGAAAGAATGGAATATTTTTGTTCCCTGCAAGCAAAAGAAGGGTTTTGTAGCTATACTGATCTAATCTGATTTTCTTGACCTATTGAAGAAACTCTGCTCCAATCATCAAACTATACATCAAACCACCAGTAACCACATGGAATACAGCCAAAGGATCTAGAGCTAGGGAGACTCAAGAAGTTACACATCTAAGGGAAAACAAATAGTTTTCCCAGACTAAGAAAACTGGAAAACTTTATGTTTTCATAAAAAATGTAAATGGGTAAATGCCCTTAAAATATGTATTATTGTAAAAATATTCAATATATAAACCTATGTAGTCTCAACATAAATAATTGATTGCAACCTGTACATTTTATCCCTTCTGTTATGCAGGTTCTTTTCATGTATGTCCCAGGAAAAGCAGCCAGGAAATGCTCCTGCTGGAAGCAATGAGGAGATAATTAAAGCTAACTCACTGTAGCATCGTGGCACTGGAGACCATCCTTCTGCTGTACAAGTTATTCTTCCATCCTGAGTCCCACTTTCAGTTGTGTAACCAACCACACAAGAATAGGAGAGCTTTTTTCCTTTAGGCATAGGGAAATAGTAACTTCTGAAACTGTAATAATACTGGGCAAGGTTTCCATTTTCTATCTGTGGCAAATCACAAGGTGTATCTGTAAAAAGATCAACGTATTTCCCACTAAAAATTTCAGCCCAGATATGAATGTTTTTGCATTAATTTATCTAATATCGACTGATTCAGGCTTTTAAATAAGAACAAAATTCTGATTACTTACAAGCACGAAGGGCCTTTTAAGACCTGCTAAAATAAAGACACTACAATTTTATCAGCTTTTGCACTTAGGGTGGTTCACAACAATACCAGCTGTAGAATAAAACCTCCTAATGTGAACTGGGCAAAACTGATGCAGGACACCTTTATTTTACTCTATTTTGCCCATAAGCATGAGAGCCTTTTGCTGCACAAACACACCAATGCCTACTGTAAAATTCAGTGACAAGTATCAGGATTAGCAGTGCCTCAGCTCCTTAATTCAGAAAATGTTACCAGAAAAGTATTACAAGCTGCTAGGAGGCAATAGAGGAATTAGGCTGGCTTAAGAAATGGAATTTAAGAATAGTCAACAGAAAAGAAACAAGAAATGGAGATTAAGGATATAACAGGCAATTAAAAAAAAAAAACCAACAAAACAAAAAAACACCACAACAATCCCCAGTAACAGGAGAAAACCTTTTTAAAGAGTAGTGCTGAAAATGACATTAGAGATTACTTAAAGAAACCCCAAAATAACAAAACCAAAACAAACAAAAAACCCAATAACAACAACCAAAAGAAGAAATCAGTGCTGAAAATTGGGATAGAAAAATGCAGGACCACCCCACATTAACTTCTGCAGGTTCCATTTAACTTCCACTATTTTGCTTTGTAACAAAGTGAAAAATACTTCAATCCCCAAGACACTTCAAGATATAAGTGTTTTAATAGTACAAAATTTCAAATAGAACATATTCTAATAGTACAACATTCCTAAAGAAATTTCTTCTGAACCAAAGTCTGAACATTTCAGTATTACAGCTTTGAGCCTTGGACATGAATCAGTGACAGCTGAATTGCGATCATCAGCCATGTCACAACAGAACTCTATTTAAATTTAAAAAGCTGTGTTTACACAGTAAAGAGATGAAAGGCAATGCACTTAAGTTACCAAGACTGCATATTCTAGATTCAATGTAAAATAGAATTCAATGTATTTACCTTCTGCAAAGAGTTTCCTTGAACACACCATAACTAGGAAGACAAAATAGCTTTTAAATCTCATCTTCTTTACTGTCTCCATCTACAGTTTCCACCACCTGTGAAAACTCCCTAAGTATTAACTTTTGTAAATAATTAACTGAATTTTCAAAGGTATTCAACAAATGCCTTAATGTCTATGGTAATTTGTAACAAGTTAATTCATTGGAAAAACTATTTTCATTTATATTAGTTCTCCAAATACCTTAGCACCAGACTGGCAGGATTCTACTTCCCTTTGACACACTTTGCCATCTGTAATTTATCTTCTTACAGTGAAATCAGGCAACAAGCTTATGGAACAATTTAAACTTGCTGATTACTGTTCCCCTCACAACCTTCAGAGTCCCAAGTTTAAAGGGCATTCTGTTATCAGATTATTTACCTTAGCTGAAATCAGAGGAAATAGACAATTCCCCTATCCTCCAGCCTAGCCCCTGAGTAAACCAGGCAGTTGCATGCTATAGATATTCATGATTTTGGAGTTTCTTACATGAACAACATAGCCACTATTATTATCTGTCTGAGTTGTGTTGAATACAGCAAGCCTCTTCCAAGTACGTTTTTTAACAAAACAAAACAAAACAAAACAAACCAACTTAATTTACAGTCACCTCACTGACTAATAGCTATCAGTTGATTTAGCATCATTAGAGATATATTCCCTTAAATTTGGGAATGGGAGGGTATAGTGTTACAGCTTGCAGTATCTTGGCCTTTCCCTAAGAAAATGCAATTCTGAGAATGCAGAAGAGAACAGAATGAGCAGGGATGCTGTGATGAACACAATCTCTTCAGCCAGAGGAGCTGCATGCTTGTATGTGCTGTTCATTTGATAGGAAGAAGAAACTCCCAGATCACCTCCCCTAAAATGTCAGGTCAGAATTTCTAAATTCACCCTTACAACATCCTGTTGTTCCATCACTATATTGCAATGTTTACAAAACAGAAAAATTGTATTTTCTTTTCTTGCTGCCACACATGATCCCTCAAGACATTACTAAAGTAGACTCTAGCTCCCCAAAACCAGCCAGTTTTGAAATCCATAGCCCAAGCCTCCCTTTCTACATCTCTCTAGATCAGACATTACTGTCCCCCACAAACAACTGCTTTTAATAGAATTCTACAATATCTAATCAGAGTGAAGAATCCCATGCTGTTTGTAATATTCACAGTTGTGGGACAACAATATATTATTGCACCAGTGAAATTTCCAGTAAATTCCAGTGAATTGATTTTATTGTACAATTGCTTTTGACAGTAGTACAAATTAGGGCTTCAAAACTGTATGCAATACAAAAAGTTACCAAAATGTTAATGTCAATCTGATTAAACATTTCCAACAGTAGTTTAAAACTTATATGCTTTTTTTTAAAAATCATTTATCCATTTACTACATACATACTGTACAAATACATCTTCCTATACATCATTTACATTTCAGTAGCAGGCAATACCAAGTGTGTCCATCACCATCACAATTGCTTGCAGAGGATCCATGACTTCTTGCATGTTATCTTTCCTCAAGACCCAGTCTGGTTTAATCCTGGGAAAAGATTAGTGGCTTGCATTAAAATATTCCAATGTCACAGTGTTGCCCTGTGTGTCGTATAGTAACATCACAGCAGAAATAGAAGACTAATTTTTAAGCACTAACCTTGAAACTGTTTTTATTCTTAGAGGAGTTACTGGAACAGAGGAGCTCCCACCCAAGGCAGTGCTTGTTTTCTGCTTCACAAGTGTTCTCTCTGCATCCATCCTGTGTTTCCGAGCTGTGAGCTTATAGAGGCTCTGGATGCAAGAAACAGTTCTTGGCATGCCTCGGATTTCCTGAGGAAGGGTGAAAACAGCACACAGTCAATACTGCAAGTTCAAAACCAGCTTAAATCAAGAAAATATGAGTGCATTCACCATCTTGGAAATGCATTTTTTTTAATCCAGAGTTTAGCTGAAATTAATATTACAGTACGGGAGAGAAAAAAAATTACAAACACCACCAAAACATGCAAGAAAAGTATGTTAATTTAAACCATTAAACCCAAAACATTTAGGTCTTACCAAAGCTCTTCTAGAGTCCTTTGAAAGGATGGCCAGCAAACAACAGGTCTTTGTGAAAATGCTTCCTCCTTTCTCTGAAACTTTGTCCCCAGCTTTGCCTCTGTACATTTGCAGTAGGTCTAGTAAAGTATCTATAGAATTTTCAGCTTCGTAAACTGCTCGAGTAGTTCTTTCATACTGTTAAACAAGGAAGAGACAAGAGAGCTGCTGTAGACAGATCTTTAAAATATCCTCAGTTTACAGGTTACTGTTTAGAGGTTAGAGGAAAAAGCAAACCCCATATTCTCCCCTAGAATAAAGAATAAATTTGTAGTTGAACCGGTATCCAAGCAATATAAATCCCTTCTGTATTTACACAACTGTAACAGATTATAAAAAGGTGCCTTTTGTGCTTCCTCCCTTGTTTAGAAACTGGGTTTGTTTGTTGTTTTTAGTCTGATTTTATATTTAAAATAAATAATTAAATTAGAATAATTTCAGAGAAATTTAAAAATATTTGTGATGTCTTGCAATGCCTTAAGGCCATGAAGTAATTTTTTCACCAAACACCTTCATATAACTACTACCAAGTAAATAAATAACTAGTTTCAAAACAACAGTGAAAACTCAGAACCTATTTTTATTCAAAACTACTACTTTTGTTGCTCCAGATTCATTCAGAAATTTTGTGGATAAATAAGTACTACAATAAAGTAGCCTACTGCTTATAAACATGCAAAAATTCAAGTTACCTTTGAAACATTGAGTAGAACCTGAACTGAGTATCTGATCACATCCATGCACGGAACACTTCGGTTGCAGCTTCGAATCAGAAGGAAAACACTCAAGATTGCTCTGCTCTGGGCCATATTTTCACAACACAGTGGGGACAGCCTGGTAGCCACCTCTAAAACAATTACAAAACAAATAGAGAAAAGAAAACTCTCAAGTTCAAGCAAAATAATTACAAACCAGGATTTTCTCTACTTTTAAGTAAAAGTGCAAAGTAAAAACTGCAATTATTGATTTAAGTGTTTTTAAAGCAATAGTTTTAATATTCCAGACTAAAAATTAAGAAGACAAAATGATCAGAGAACATATACTGATAGTAAAAATGATAATAAACTTATTGTTAGGTATAGCCCTACTAGGAGTGACAGAAAATTAGAGCAATCATACAGGATTTCCTTTCTCTACATAACCATTTAAATATTGTTCTTAAATCAATAATCTAATTTTAGTCTGAAAAACCCTCCATTATACCCTCTAATGCTCACAATCTTATAGTCATGCAGAAAGCCTAAATATCATTATGAACTCTGCTCAGCTGAAAAAAAATCCAGTCTTTATAATTCTGAAAATCCATCAGTTATAACAAAACAAAATACTGACCAAGATGCTTTAGTGCTGCAAGAATGTAGGAGAGATGTTTGTATTTTAGAAGGTGGTCAATTGCAACTGCAGTTCTGTTGCCCAGTTTGTTTTCTTCTCTGCTCTTTTCATTGGCCTTTTCTAAACTGCGTCTTAAAGCTCTGGTTTTTGCTGTGTCAGTCATCTTCCTCCAAGAATATCCCCTCCACAATGCCTACAGAAAAGGAATTCCACAGAGAAAAAGTTGTCAAGGAGAGACAAGACAACAGAACTTCCATCACCATTCCAAATCAGTTTTACACAAGTCTGACAAAGTATTGAATGACCTTGGCTATTCAATTTTAAGTCATTAACACTCAGTGTTTATTTTTTTATCTTCATCTTCAAATGCTGGACTTCCAAGACAAAAGGCAAAAAAATCCATGCATATTCAGTCCACACACACTCCCAGCTAAGCCACCTTGACCATTATCTGCTTAGTATTCCTTCATGATCTGTTGGCCTTCAGCTTTCATGGCTAAACCAAAGCTGACTTGGCTTGCAATTTCACCGATAAAGTCATCAACCGAAGCAAAGACCTTTCCTCTCCTCAAAAACCCAGAGAATAAAACCAGCTAATAAAAATAAACAAACCCAGACCTGTTATTTTCTCACCTGGAATTTAATTATTCCCAGTGCAAGTCTCCTCCTGCGCCTGCGGGCGAGGAATGCCCGCGCGTTTCTCTGGATCACGGCTGCCGCGCGGTTCCTGCGCCTCAGCCAGCCTCGAACCGCGCGTTGTAGCACAACCACTCTTTGGTAATCTCCTAAAAACCTCCTTCGTTGCATTTTTGCTCGGAACCAGCTCTGTTTAAAATGAAAGCACTCTTCTGTTTATTTAAAACTCTTCCCCTATGTTCCCTTTTCCCACCCTAAAAGGGAGTGTTTTAACAGGAGCTTTGTCAGATACAGGCACGATAAACATCACCACTCACAAATAACCTCCATGACTCTGACTGGACTTGGGTAGCTGAAATGCAAGACTGCAGAATGAAATCTTAACTAGGAGTCACAAGGGAAGCATTCTGAGGACAGAAGGGTAGAGGAGGGGATAGACAGAATGGTTTTCAGTTAGAAGGGACCTATAAAGATCATCCAGAGCAACTGTCTGACAACTTCAGGGCTGACCAAAAGATAAAATATGTAACTCTCCCAATTTATACTTGTGTCCAGCATTACTATGCCCTAGGAGTTCTCTCTTGGCTGACTTTTAAGGAGAACCACCACTCCATTTTTCTCAATACCCAGCTCTGTTTCTTCCCTTCTATAAACAAAGAGGGGAGACGGGTACTGTGTGCCAAATCAGGGCAAAAAAACCCTTTTCCATCCATTCTCTCTTGCATTCAAGGGAAAATCTAACTTATAGGGAGAAATAACAGATTTGTATATATGGAGAAGTAGTAGGGCAAAGTTTGCCATGACATCCTTGACCAGAGAACAGCTATTTCACAGCTCCCATTTCAGCCTCTCCATTTATCCAGTGCTGGCTTCCCATACTGGAACTAAGCTAATGGTCAGTTTTGGAGACCTGCAAATAATTTTTACAATTTGGTAGTACTGCAATACAGACCTGATTTTGATCTTGTTTTTAGATAAGTAAAACCTGGTTTTATTAAAACACTGCAACGTACGCCAGCTCTGATACCACTGGCAGATCAGAAGCATCCAAGCAAATCAAATATCCCAAGGGATTGTTCATGTAAGGAGATGCTCAACATTTCACAAGCCTTACAGGTTGTTGTGTCTGATCTTTTCTACCTCCAGTAGGATATAAATAAATAGGCTAAGACAGCACTCAGATTTCTTTAGCAAGCTTGAGGGTCTGAAGGAAACAAACTTTCCCATCCATCCTCAGCTTTAAAATGCTTAGGCCTCCAGAGCTTTATTTATTTAATAAATCATAGTCTCCATAATTTAGCTTTATTTTCACATGTGAAGGAACTACATTGTCTTAGTGCTACAGCTTAGCTCATAGAAAACAAGTTAGACTGTCACACAAATCATTCAGCCTTAATCAGACCAACCTGTATTATAAGAACAGATGAGATCTGGGTTTGTGCAAGTTTTAAGGTGAGGTAAATCCTGTAGGCCCTTTGAATTTTAATTGCAGAGATATGATGATATGCAGCTGCTGCAAAATAAAGAAGTCTCTTCTTTTGTTTCTGTTCTGAAATCTGTAGAAGGAAAACAAAATGGGGAACATCATTAATTTTGGATGTCCACACAAAGAACATAGTCCACAGCAATATACTATTAAATACTGAAAATCACCCCAGAACTAAAGTAAGTTACCACTCTGCAGTACTAGGTCTCTAACCTAAATGGTAACACAGAGAAGTGATTGTAAGAAACATCACCAATACGTGGCAGAGAACAATTTCATTGCAAGCCTGTGTGTGCAGAACTATCAGTTACAGGTAAGCCACAAAGATCTCAGAAGCTAAAACAACACCCAACAGTGAAAATCTACTTTAGTTCTAAAGAATTGTAAGAAAAGGCTCAAAATGTGTTTGATCTATTCTGACCCCCCCAATACTCAAAGCAGCCAACAAGAACTTAATTTCAACACCAAGAAATCAAGTTTTCCTCTCCTTGCCAGTCAGAATTAATGGTAAAACAGCTCTAGAGATACTTTACATCCAAAGCAAAGTTTTATTTTGAATTATACCAACCTTTTTCCTGACTAAATAACCCCGGATAAATGCTTGCAGTTTAATGACAGCTCTTTTAGTCTTATTGTATTTCATAAATTGAAGCCTGCCTTCCTGCCAAGCCCGCAGATGTGTTTGGATAATTACAGCAGCAGCTTTTTGTTGAACAAATTTCCTTCTTGTCTTGAAACCTCTATATGCATTTTGGATCAGACGTGCAGCCTGGTGCTTCCGAAAAAGATACTAAAGAATGAATTGATAATTAAAATTTGAACATTCATGTCAGGATCAATACACATTTATTTTTAGTTCTAGGGGTTTTTTCCATCATAAGAACAAAAATGGAATAAGAAGTACAAGTAAACTCACACAGTAGCAGTTTACATAAAATGCACTTTCACAGTTTGGAAGGTCTTTTTGCTTACTTCAATAGGGTCAAGATATAGGCTTAATCTTTTGCAAGCAATAAATATTTGGCATTTTATTTTGGTATCAGTATAAAGAGGAGTAATTAAACAATTGGAACTGGTCAAAATCAAAAATCAACCCTGTTGCTTAAAGCAAAACTGGATACTTAATATTTGGGAGATTGTTCAAATCAAAAGTGTTCAATCTTCGCTCAGGTTCCACCTTTTCTATGCTTCTGCACATTGATGACAAAAATCACTCAAATACATCAAAAACTTTTAAAGTAACCATGACACATCAGAGTGCAAGTGAAAACATACCTCTCTGAGAAGTCTCCTGGCCCTGTACTGCCTGTATGCCAACTGAATCTTAACTGCAGCACTCCTGGTTGCCAGAAACTGCTGCCGAAGCTTTCGCGCAGCGCGGGTCGCTCTCCAGACTCTTTGGATGGTAAGGGCACAGGACTTCATTTTCATAAACCTAACATGGAAATGCATTTTTCAGTAAGAAAACAGTGATGGTTTATGAAATCATTAAGATACATATTGGGAAAGCACAGCTGTTCTAAACCAGATCCTGGAACAGCAGAAAATGGGAATAGCCAGCAACACTGGCAGAAAGACTGATTTTAAACAGAAGACACTTTCTGGTTTCCCAAAGGAGGCATTTCCCTAACTTACTGCCAAAGGAGGCTGGGGAGTGACACAGCAGTTGGAAAGGCATTGGACAGACTGACATACAACAGGTCCATAAAAGGGTAATAACAGGAATAGGCAGGGATGTTTAAAAAGTAGGGATGCTGAGAGAGGACCTCATATCACTGAACAGCATCTCCTACTGCTACTGGCATGGGACAGTTCAGAATGAGATGAGCTACCAGGCTGATCTCATAGCAAAATACACATAAACCAGTTTAACTATTCCACTGTGGATTAAAATTAAATAGTTCTTCAACCTACAAGTGGTGTGCTGGAATTCTAACAATATCCAGAACATTTTTCTTTCAAAAAAATGAAGTGAAAAAAAGATCAAGGCCTACTCCTTCTAGAGCCCCAATAAACATTATTTAAACTTGTGAAGGAGCTTCTATTCCAGGAAAACAATTAAATGTGATGAAAATCTTGTGCAAAAGAGCAGCCCCACCTGCACCAATAGGGTTATACCCACACATGTTACAAGGATGCTGCAGGGCAGAGCCTGAGAACCTGAACAATTCCAAAGAGTGCAGTGCAGCACTAAATAATTGCATAATAAAAGCTTTGACAAGTGGAATGGTGCATCTCAGATTGGGTATTACCGAGTCTGCAGCTGCTTGGCTCTGAAGTGCCTCTGGATAACAAGGGTAGCTCTGAGCACAGCCATGTATTCCTTGCGTGCCTTGTGACCTCGGAACCAGGCTTGGATGACTCGTGCTGCTCTTATTTTGCTAACCCACTGCCTGGCTTTATAACCTCTGTATGCTGCCTATTAGAGAAATAAAAATAAAAATAAAAATAAATCTGAACTGTTAATAGAATGATCAAAATTTAAAAGAAAAATATCACATCAACAGGAACAATTTTTGGGATTTCTATTTCCAAGATACTAAAAATATTTAAGTTCTCACAACGAGAAGATATTTTCAAACGCAAGTGAAACATATTCAGGGAAATGCCACAAACGCCACTCTTTAATATTAGTCTGCAAAAATAACTATATTGTGAAGAAACAAATACAAGAGATAAAAAAATCCAAACAAAATAAAAGCCACTTTAATGATTACCTGAATTGTAATGGCAGCTTTTTTCATTTGATGGAATCTGTGCTGATCAATATTTCGCATCCGATGGGCTCTGTAGTGCTGCTGTATTAACACAGCAGAATATTTCCACAGAAGATATTTCTGTCTCTGAATAAATCCACGGAAAGAGGCCTTCAAAGAAAAAGACAAACTTGGAATATTTCACCACTTGCATCGTATCAGTTGGGAATGTTTGTATATATCTGTGTACAGCTGTACTCACTGGCTTGTTACAAAAACAACAATTAAATAAACATATTTCCAATGTCAACAATAATTATTTTTTTCTAGCTTTTGAGGAAAGTAACCATCCTTATATTGTTCAGGATGCGTAAGTTAAACATTCAGAAAATAACTAAGCAGCTACCAATCCCCCCAAAACATAGAGGTGAGAAAAGCACATCTGATTTTCACCAGTTAAGTAGGGCATGTGGTCTCCAACAAGAGTAAGACCAACCTAAGAAATTCTCATAGAATCCTAGAATGGTTTGGGTTGGAAGGGATCTTTAAAGATGGTCTAGTTCCAGCCCACCCAACATGGGCAGGGATACCCATTAGATCAGGCTTCTCAGGGCCACAAATTATTATGAGATCCCTCATAATAATATATATTTATTTCCCTTTCTTCCTTGATTTGGGGGAATTTCCCTCCTTACATTCCTCTTCAAAATGTTAGTTAGGCACTTTGATTAGTCTAGGGTCATTAGTAAACCTAGGAAGACTAACATGATTGATTTACTCACACCTTCCTAAACATAACTTCTTAAGAATGTAGCAATGGTGGTTTTTGCCATTTATGCCACTTTATACCCACTACCACTGACCTCTCATACAATATCTCAAGACAGCTTTCATTCATATTCACATCAAAGAATGGAATATTCATTAAGCCACTAATATTTAGAGGTGAAAATCAGTTGTCTTAACCTTATTTCTGTGTACTGTGGTAGTAAGCTTTATATATCTGCCCCTATATCACTTCAGAAACTGATTCTACTTTAAACTGGGATTTGCAAGAACAGTAAATCTTTAAAACACCTTCAGATGAAAAACAAAACACCCAAATCCCAGTACTATTCATTCAGAAGTACCTGAATTTTAATTGTGCTTTCTTTCATTTTGTGAAACCTCTTCCTTTCGATGTATCCTCTGACTGTGGCCTGCACAAGGACAATGTTCCTGCGGGTTTGTAGGTAAGCCATTCTCTGGTGCTTCACAGCCAGGTGGGATCGGTAGCGCCGCTGCAGGACAACTGCTGCTCTTTTATAGTTCAAATACTGTGACTTACATTTATGCATTAAGTAATAGGATTGCAATGTAACAGCTGCTGCTCTGAGTTCCAGGTATTTCCTACGCTGCAGAGCCATCTGAAGAAAAGACTGAATCTTTCTTGCGGCTCGTAGTTGCCTTGCTCTTTTTCTTGCTTTCATAGCTCGGAAGGCAGACTGAATAACTACAATGGCTTGTCTTTGAGCCAAGTACTGTGCCCTCTGTGCACGAGCCCTGAGACATGATCTGTACCACCTCTGAACAGCAACTGTTGAGCTCCGGAGCAGCGCGTAGCGAGTCCGGGCTCTTCGGCATCGGAACACGGACTGGATCGTTACTGCTGCTGATTTCTGTGCCAGAAAG
Source organism: Peucedramus taeniatus (assembly GCA_013400575.1). Taxonomy (NCBI): domain Eukaryota; kingdom Metazoa; phylum Chordata; class Aves; order Passeriformes; family Fringillidae; genus Peucedramus; species Peucedramus taeniatus. The sequence continues at coordinate 90,802 of WBNO01031266.1, forward strand.
CGTCTCCTCTCCACGCACATTCGTAGGAACAACTGAATGCGCCGTGCAGCAACGTGGGCTTTATACAACTGCCTGGCTTTCCTAGCACGAAAAGCAGCTTGAAGGCAAATGACAGCCTTTCTTATTTCTGCATAATTTCTCATGGCAGCTTCTCTTGCCATTTTGGCTCTGAATCTCTGCTGTGTGACTGTGGCAGCCCAGCACAGCTGTTTGTAACACCTACGTTGTATGTACATGCGATAGCTGGACTGTATTACGACTGCTGAAACATGCAGGAGTTTCAGTTCCTGCCGTGCCTTCATGCCTCTGTATGCTGCTTGAATAACAAGAACAGAATTCTTCATTGTCAGATACTCCTTGCGTTGGTTCTTTCCCTTCAGATAGGATCGATAGTAGTTCTGTATAAGCATAGCTGCGATTCTCATATTCTGATAGGCCCTTCTATCCCTGAGCATTCTATAGGCTGCCTGTATTGTACTGGCAGCTGAATGCATGTGCTTGAGACTCCTCCTCACCCTGACACCTCTGTACACAGCCTGGATGTGAATAGCTGCTCTGCGGAGAGAGTGATATTCCAAAGCATGCTGCCTTGCCAGAGCCAAAGCTCGGTACCTTCTCTGAAAGACAAGAGTAGCTGCTTTAAGAGAGAGGTATCTCTGACGTTCTCTGAAGGCTTTAAAGTTTTTCTGAACCACAGTTGCAGCACAGTGCATTTCTTGCTGTTGTTTTCTCACTTGCATGTCTCGAAAAGCCCTCTGGATACAAGTTGCTGCTTTCTTTAATGAAGTGTAATGCTCTACAGCAATTTTCCTGAGCCTGTGGGCTCTGTACCTCCTCTGTATTAGCTGGGCTGCCCACTGAACTCTTCGGTAATGACAGTACTGCCTATACATTCGGTAGTTTCTCTGTATTGTAAGTGCTGCCTCATGTTGCCTCCTCAGGAAGCATCTTGTTTTCATTCCTCTGTAGGCAGCTTGAAGAACTACAACAGAATTGTACAGTTTTAAGTACTTTTCTCTCTCACGCTTCCCTTCCCTGTAAGCTCGATAATGTTGCTGTATGATTACTGAAGCAAGCCTGAGTGCTTGATAAGAAGTGTAAATTTTATGCATTCTTAACATTGCTTGAATAACTGTGGCGGCTTGATGCATTTGCTGCATTTTTTTCCTTACCACAAATCCTCTATAAGCAGACTGTATGATAACAGCAGCATTAAGGAGAGAGAGATATTTTTGACGCTGAATATTTGCTAGCTTTGTTGCTCTGTATTTCCTCTGAATTACAACAGCAGCTGACTTAATGGAAAGAAAATGTTTTCTTTCAAGGAAAGTTCTAAACCTTCTTTGAATAATCACAGCCGATTCATTCATGGTTCTGATAAGTCTTCTTGCTTTCATACCACGGAACGCAGCCTGGATGTGTAGTATAGCATTTTTCATAATCATGTAATTGTGAACTTGTGCATCTCTCTCCTTACAAGCACGGAACCACTGCTGAATCTGCCTCGTTGCAAGCAACAACTTTCTGAAATCCCTCTGTTGTTTGTGCATCCGATAATAGGACTGGATTATTGCTGCTGACTGGTGCATAGTTTTTAAGTCTTGTCGGACTTTCATGCCTCTGCAAACAGCCTGGAGGATAATAACTGACTTCTTTATTTCCAAGTACTTTTTGCGTTGTACTTTACCTAAACAAAATGCTCTGTATTGCCTTTGAATTCTTACTGCTGCCATTCTCATTGACTGATATTTTATGCTCGTGCAATACATCTTAAATGTGGCTTGGATGCAAGCAGCTGCTTGGTGCATACATTGAACCTGTCGCCTCACTCTTACACCTCTGTAAATCGCCTGCACTTGGACTGTGGCTCTTTTTAAAGACAAATACCTCTGCCTTTGACATTTAGCAAGAATAACTGCACGGTAACGCCTTTGAATGGCTATAGCTGCAAATCTAAGTCTTTCATATTCCTTCTTGACCAGGTAAGATTTGAAGGCAGCTTGTATAGTTGTAGCAGCTTTGTTTAGTTTCTTCAGTTGTCTCCTCACAGTCATCCCACGGTAAGTAGACTGCAAGACTAACGCAGCTGCCTTGGTTTTTAGATAAACTGCACGCTGGGTTTTTTTCATACAGTAGGCTCTGTAGTATTTCTGAAGCACCAAAGTGGCTTGTCTTAATTTCTTGTATTTTAGTTGATTTACGTGCATTCTGTAATAGGACTGAATAATTGTTGCAAGATGATGTTTCTTCTGAATAGTTCTTCTCACAGCTTTCCCCCTCCATAATGCCTGAAGACACACTGCAGCATTTTGCAGCTGAATGTATTCTTGCCGTTGTCTCTGGCCTAGAACCTTGGCTCTGTAATGCCTTTGGATGGTTAGCACAGCGTGCTTCAAAAGCCTGAATTTCTTCACAGCCATGAATTTTCTGAAGGTAGACTGTATCCTAGTAGCAGCAATGCGCTGTCTTTGAATCTGCTTTCGCACCCTCCAGCCACGAAAAGCTGCTTGTAAAGAAAGCACTGCTGCTCTTGTCATTAAGAAGTTCAGTCTTTGCCTCTTACCACCCTTACAATTTCTGTACCACCTCTGAATCACAATAGAGGCCTGAACCATTGCTTTGTGTTTCACTCGTGCAGCATGAGCTCTAAAAGCAGTCTGAATTTTAATAGCAGCCCTGCATTCAAGTTTGAGCTTTTTGCGAGTTTTGTAACCCCTGTAGGCTGCCTGTAAGCACACAGCTGCTTTTCTAACTTGCAAGAACTCCTGCCTGTGACACCGGGTCTTTCTGCAGGCACGATAACGTTGCTGAATGACAGTGGTAGCACTATAGATGCTTAAGTACCATTGCCGGTCCCTTTTCATTCTGTAGCAAGCCTGAAGTAATATTGCAGCCTCCCTCCACCTTTGTATTTGTTTCCTGACAAGATAGCCTCGAACTAGAGCCTGAATTCTTATGCAGCCTCTCTTCAATTTTCTACAATCTTCTTTAAACTGAAGAGCATGTCTCCGAGAACGATACCTTCTCTGGACATAAAGCACCGCTTCCCTCAGTGCACAGTAACGCTTACAGACTTGCCTCATCTTTGCAAGAGCCTGAATCTTCACTGTGGCATCTCTCAAATTTTTAAATCTCTTCCGGGCGACATAAGCACGGAAACTGGACTGAATTTTGATCACAGATCTCAGGACACAAGCCTGTCTCCTGGCTTGCATCCCTCTGTAGGCAGACTGGAGAACAATGGCAGCCAGGCGCACTCTCTGGAAAGCAGCAGCTGCTTTTTTAGCAGCCATGTGTGCCCTATATCGGGTTTGAATTACAGAAGCAGCATTTTTAATCTCTTTGTATCTTTTTACTTGTTGGTATTTTCTCACGTGTGACTGCAATGTAGTAACAGATTTTTTTAACTGCAGGAATCTTTCTTTCTCTCGTTTCATTCTCCACAGTGATTGAATAAAACACGCTGCCTTCTCTTGTCGGTACAGCTCCCGTGCCTTCATGCCTCTAAAAGCAGCTTGAAGAACTATCACTGCTGCACGCTTTTGCAAATAAGACTCTCTCTCATCTTTGCCCAGTTTATAAGCTCTGTAATACTGCTGAATTGTCACTATTTTTGCCCTGTGCTCCTGGTAAACATGTCTGGCCAGCTGACACCTGTACCAAGCCTGAATCTTGATAACATTTTGCTTAACATGTAGATACTGCTTCATGTCTCTGTGCATCCTGTACCAAGACTGTATGACAAGGGCAGCCCTCCTCCTCTTAGCCAGTTTTGAAGATTGCCATTTTTGGAAATAACTCTGAATCACCAAAGCTGCTTTAGTTTTCTGCTGAATTTTGTATTTTCTCCATCTTCTGAATGCAGACTGAATAGTAAGTGCTGAAGACTTTAGGATTTGGTATCTTTGTCGATCTATTTTTGCCAACTTAGCTGCACGCAGATGTCTCTGAATTGTAACTGTAGCCCAAACAATTTGTTTATATGCAGTAACAGACTTCACCATCCTTATCCTCGCTTGTACAAAAATAACACAGTGTCTTAGCTGTAAGTATCTTCTCCTTGCAGAGTATCTCCTCCAATAAGCCTGCAGGTAAAAAAGAAAAAATTTAGTATTTTCTTCATAGTATGTTGAGTTAAGCATGAATGAGGACTGTCATCTTCAGACTATATAACATTTCTTATCCCTATACTTATCAGAACCACAGAGTATTCTGAGTTGGAAGGTGTGATGGCTAACATCTGCCCTGGAGGCCTCACAGTCACAGATAACCCTAATTAGAACTGGATTAGTCTATGCTGTTAGGGAAAAGAAGAAAACATCCCTAGGAAAAGGCACTGAGGAACCAGGAGATTCAAATTCAAACAACACACACCATGTGGTTTTCAACCAACACAAACCATAGGGTTTTCAAACCCCTGATGAGCACAGATGCAGGCAGCCATTGGCCAGTGAGCTGGGTGTAACCAAATTCAGCCGATTAGGACCAACCAAGCCAGGTGTTTGAAAACCATATAAAAGGGAAATGTACTCAATAAAATTCACTATTGCCCTATAAACTTTGGTGTGTCAAGTCACATCTGTCTCAACCACGACAGGAAGGGAGCCACAAGCATCGAGTCCTACACTTGACTGAATGGCCCACACCAGAATCAGACCCATGACTCTGGTGTTATTGGCAGCATGCTCTAACCAACTGAGCTCATCTCTGGGTCTTAATCCCTGGAAAGTCAAATCCAGAAATCTATTTTTAAAAAAAAAAAAAAAGCTAAATGGTTTTTAAGCATTTTAAATTCTGGGAAAAGCCTCAATTTGTCCAGGCAACAACAGATTCGCTTTTACACTATCTGATAAATCAACAATTCTTTAATATCCATTCTGCAAAGTCTTAGGAGTGCAATATTTATCTTTGGGTAATGGTGGTGAAAGTATCTTGTGAAACTGAATAAACTGTCCAAACTACCATTGCCATGTCTGCATGTCTGAATGTGCCCACTGCAGGTGACATAACACTAGGAGAGTAATTTCAATATTTTTTAAAGCTTCTTTAAGTAATGTCCAGCAGCTGAAAAGAAGAAAACCAACACAATGTCAACAGTTCTTACATTAACTGTTTAAGGCCCTGTGTTTTAATGCTTATGGTACTCCTAAATATTCAGCAAGAAGGAATAATTATTAATTTAATAGCACATTACCATCCCTGCCTGGAGAGAAAAACTTACTCAACCTCTCAAAAGTAAAAGGGGGGAGAAATAATAAAAAGGTATTACATTTCATGAAAGCATTAATTGCTGCAAGCAGCATAAATGGTCCTTAGTGAGGCTCTTTCTTAGAGGTTTCAGGGGGTTTCCTTGCTGTATAATCTCGCTTTAGATTGTATTACCTGAATGACTGTGGCAGATTTATTTCTGGTTTCCTCCAGTTTTGCCTTTTTCAGATTGAAGAGAGTCCTCCTGGCCAAGTATCCTCTCCAGTGCTTCTGTATGAAAATGGCTGCATTCTCTTTCCTCAGGATGCGTCGGCGAGCCAAGAAGTTCATTGCAGATTTTTGAATTATCCGAGCAGCTCTGTCTCTTTCCTACAAAGAGTAAACTTCCACTGAACATTAGCTATTTAATTTTCACTCAAATTTTTTATTTGAGTAACTATCTACATCAATTTCATAAAATTATAGTACATAAGCACACATTATAAGATTAATTAATAAAAATAATGACTGCAATGTTTAAAGGGTTTTGGTTTTGATTCCTTCTTCCCCACCAGTATCTTTCCTATTAGTTATTTCAAAAGTGTTGTAAAGAGAGTGTTCTGTCATCACCGTTAAGGTTGTGTAGATTTTATTCAGTAAAGAAACTGGAGATGAAAAAGCCTAAATAGAACCTCTGTCCCTTTCTATACCAACCTTAAGGTGTCATAGTTTTAAAACCTTCACTAAATCTGGTATAACTACCAGAAAATCAAGATACAGAATATCAGAACTCAATTCAAAAGACTGGTGAAGCTTAGCTCCTTAACTAAAATAGTGAATCCATGTAGAAGTTTAATTACTCCTCCTGTCTTATAGACATTAATTGGAATTAACTACTCCTTTAGTTTTAAGGAAGCAGTGCAACTATTTTATATTTGAAATATTGGGAGAAGGGTTTAAGAGGTGTCACACAAAAAAGAACAGTAGCCTCTAAATACCTTTAATTACTTTAGAAGTCTAAAAGAAAAGAGGAGTTCAGTAGATTACACCATCAAGGCCACATATTTTGATGACTGAAATGGCACTCATTAGTTTAAATGCCAATATTAGTTCAACAAACCTGTATTTTCCATTGAATTTATAGTCTTTTTTTTCTTAATGTACAAGCTATGAATATTGAACAAGCAAAGAGTACCTGAGATAATTTCAGTTCCCTTTTCAGCCTGTATTTCCTCCAAGCAGCCTGAATTATTCGTGCAGCTCGAGTTTCTTGGCGAAGATCGAGGAGCCGCGAACACAGAAATGACAGGTAGGTGATAACAACCTGCAGAAACACACAACAGCAGGGTAAGGGCTGTGCAAAAGAGCAGGGCACATTCACACGAGGGCAGAACATGTTCATATCAACTCAAGGCATTTTACCTTCTCATCAGGAATTGTATTTGACATGTCTGCGTGATGAATCATTGCTGGTATCCCGCCTAGGTCAGAAACTGCAGCATTGATCAGTTGGAAGTTTTGCTTTTCATTGTCCAAGAGTTCCTTGTATAGGACTGAGGGAGTTACAGCTTTGTAAAGATAAAACATTAGTCAAATCAAATTGTGCAAAGAAATAGATTTAACATGAACTTCTGTACATCAAATAACTCACTCGGATCAAATGTTTCTTCCACAACATTTAGAGAAGTGTCAGACTCAGATGAGGAGGAAGAGTTTAGTCCCACTGTAACAGTTCTCGAACATTCTACAGTTTGAGTTGTTCGTTGGCACACAGCTTCCAAAGGCATGTAACAGGGGTGATAGTGATGAATCAAATGACAGAATACTCTGCCATCTGAGAAACACACTGTGAAGTTTTCCACCTGTTAAATAAAATAAAATAAAATACAAATTCCTTAATTTTTTTCTACTAGTCAGTTGGTATAAACTGGATATAGAATTCTTTTCTTGTACCTTTAAATGTGACCAAGTGCAAATTATTTTTTAACAAAAAAAAATTTAAGTAGCTAGTGCTTCCTTTGAACATTTACTGTACAGTGATATACAGCTGTGAGAGCCCAGAAACAAAAGAGGTGTGACTCATTATACAGAGAATCTACATTCAGGGAAATATTTATGAAACCAATCTTTCCACAGCAGGATTCCAAATAAACTCCTATAGATACCTTTACACTAGGTTTTCAACGCAGAAATAAGTTCTGAATTATTAGCATTAGTCCTAACAGATCTGTTTTACTCTTCAGAAAGACTAGCAGCTGCTACTGTATTCTGACCAGAATCAGGTCTCTGACCAGGGCTTCCCTTCTTGGAATGAGCAAACATATCCCTTCTAAACAAACATCTCTGAGGAGATGAACTGACCTTATCCCACAAAACAGTTTATTTTTCATAGTTTTTATAAACACTGGAAATTCTACGCACAAATACTTTTAAAACGAAGGCTCAGTAAAAGCCCACAAACAATTTCCATTCCAGCAAAAAATGTTCAACTTTTAAAAAGCATTTTTATGCACAAGACTAATTGGATTTTTTTTTTGCTTAGATTTGTTTAAAAAGAGACGTGCAGCTAAACTCACAGAACAATGGTTATTTCAAATCAGATTAAACAAAGTCCACAAGAATATTTACGAATTACCATTGACTTCTACTACATATTTGATGGTTTGAACAATTCTGCTCTGTAAAGAATTACAACAGCACAGGGTGTACTTGTGGAAGTGTACACAAAACTATTTACCTTGATATTGTAAAATCTACAAACAGCATTAACCCATGCCATCAGCAGCTTCACATTTTCACTGTAAGTCTGAGATGAGAAGTTACTACTGTCTTCCTTTGCTCTAAAAGAATTTGGAGAAGTCTTGACAGCACCCAATACTGTTTTTGTCTTGTGTGTGTTCTTCAAAAACTCAATTTCTTCTTTTAAGTGTTCCACATTCAGAAAAACATCCACCTGTTAAGAAGAAAAACAAAAAATGGGCATGTCAACAGTCTGACATGGCCTGCATTACAGCTGCTGGGTACAGAGCTTTAGACATGGCATTTTAAAGAGAATCTACACTCACTTCTTAGCAGCACCTGCTGCACAATCAGGAGTGAATAATCTGGACTTGCCAGCAGAGATGGCAGATAAAAAACCCTAAATCTACCCTTCCCACTGTTCTGTGTAAAAGAGTTACTGCATTAGTTAATAGTTGGGAGAAACTAGAAATATATGAAATTCCCTGTGTAATTTCAATGTGCTCTCCGAGGAAACCATGATTTCAGAGTCATGTTTGCAGTTGCACTGAGCCCATGTACCAATCCTCCTCTTTTGAGGGATTCTGAAAGGACTTGAGCTTGTTAGAAAAGAAGCAGCATACCCACAGGGCTTGGATAAAGCCACTACTCACTCAAGTTACTTCTCTAATCAAAAGCAATGCAACTGTGACACATGCATCAGAAGAACTAACTGAAGGAAGTTACTACTTAATAGTGCAACAGTATTTAATAAAGAAAATGATTACATTTGATTTTTATTATATTGTCCTACCTTAGTGATACTTCTGCAGCTGAAGTCTTTAATACTCTTTCTTTACCTATACTTAATTAATTGCACTTACATTCCTGACTACTTAGTGGTGAAATTCCACCTCAACTTTTATCTTATTTTGCCTTTCATACATTATGTTCCTTCCAACTGGATTTGTCAGTTGGATACTTAATTTTAAAATACCCTCTGACTCAAGTTAACTCTTAAAACAGTCTTAAGAAAACTATTTTTACTTCCTTTACTAATTTTTGAAATGTCATTGCCATAATGCCTAAGAAATCTTCATTCTTATTTCATGGATGTTTCATCAACTGTCTCAGATAAAAGTAAGAAAAAGTAGAAGAGCCATAGCTTCAGAGATTACCCTATAATTGTCTATCAGTGTAACTTCAAAATGTCCTTTTCAGTTACTAAGAGTCTACCTGCAGTTTGCAATCAACATTATTTTACTTTTAAGTATCAATTCTGCTACTATACGGCATAAACTCACTTTTTCTCCAAAAATTTGAACAAATGTGTAAGAAAAAGCACAGTTAAAACATCCAAGCTGTATGGTAAGGGAACAATTAGCAGTTTAGTAAAGTTTACATGGAGCATTGAATGTACAAAGCAAATCATTTCAGTCTAAAATTTGAGTAGTAGAGGCTTTCACAGACATCAAATATTCCTGAAAGAGTGGTGTTTTCATTATTAACTCCTTTGTAACTAGCAAAAACCAAACAAAGTAATAAATTGAATAGTACCTGGAAGGCAAAGACAATTTTCCAGAGCAGCGCTAACGTTCGCTCCCTGTGTCTATCCACAATATCCCTGGAGTCAATTGAAGCACCTATCAAACAAAACAAGAGATTAAAGTGTGCAGTAGTTATCTGATGCACTTAGAATAACCCTGATTTCTAGGCCTTACCAGTTTCATCTTTCAAGTGCACTCCTCGCTCTTTAAGGACATTGAGAACAATATCCACATTATGCATCTTCTGTAGCCGACTTATTGCAGGAACTCTCAGTTGTTTTGAAAGACTCCAGTTTTTCGTCAGAAGCTCCACTGTTCTCCTAACAAAGGTAATTGCATGGTTTAATGCCTCTGATGAGCTCACATTAAATATTATGTGAAAGAAAATAAATATTTCAATAGAATTCTGTATCAACGTACACAAGACGAATGCCACACTGTAAGTCCACAGCCAGGTTTGTTACAGCAAAATCAAATTCATCGAGTGGAGTTTGAACATGACTGACAGGTAGTCCTAAGAAACCCAGATGGCGGGAAAGGTCACCTGCACCACTCAGGAAGTCCCGGGAAAATGCAAGCAAAAGGTCTTTGCTAGCCTAAAGTTGAAAAAAAAAAAAAAAAAGAAATCTTAACACTACAATATTTGTCAATCAGAATACAATTTTCATCCCTTGTATCTCCCAAATTACATTTCATATTTCCTTGTGTAATTCTTAAAATTATGTATTTTTAAAAATTATTTTTAGCAAGTTACATAGCTTTAACTTTTGTCAGATTAAAAACAATAAATAAATTATACACTGAGTCTTAGGACAACAATGGAGGAAGACATCAAATCCCAGCTCCCACCTTGAACGCTGCATCCTTACAGAAGAGGCAAGGGTCATGGTCAATTATTCTGGACTGTTTGGCACAATCCAGAAAGCAAACCAACAGCAGCAATTTTTTCAGTGTGAACTTTGACAAAGCTTCTTCATGACCTGAAATGACAGAACTCAGTAAGTGATAGTTTAAAAATGAGGTGCTACAAATAAATTATTTTGGAAATAGCTGTTACCTTCCCGGTAAAGGTGGGGCACAACAGGATGTCTGTACTCAGCTGCAATGTCAGGGTTCCACAGCAAGCGATTAAGGATAAATACTGCTAAACCCATAACATCACTGTTACTCTCCAAAGGTATCAGTTCTCCATAAATAGTCTAATATGAAAGAAGGGGGAAAAAGCAGAAGTAAGTGTTAAAAGTTACCTTAAATACTATGTGGTTTTGTGAACATTATACATTATTGAATCTCTAAAATAACAAATGGAAATTGGTCACTAAATATCAAACGGTTTTCAAGTGAGTCCCTGAAAGGTAAAGCCAAAGGAAATTTCAGAAGATCTAATCTCATTTCAAAACATTTATGGTCATCTACGTCTGAGAAACCGATCAGGAACTTCTTTAAGACAACCACATTCTTCTCCAGTTTAGTAATGTGAAACTGATAGGGAAATGCTTTTGTGTTATTGGCCATGGAATTAACTTCCACTATCCTTGATTAAATATTTTACTTCCTAATAAGGTAACCACTTTTTTAAAGCAAGTATGTAGTAACAATTTATAAATATATGAAAAAATATATGAATCATGCTATAACTGAATTGAACCTACCTGAATTAGTATGACAGAAAATATACAGAAACCCAAAACAACCTCTACTAAAAAAATTGCTAAATGTCCTTTAAACTTACAGATTATAGACCCTGCAGAGTGAACTTACCTCCAGACCTATACGCAGCCATAAAGGGTTGTAAGATAAAAGCCAATTAAGGACTTTCTGCCTTTCTCCTGCAAGAAAGCATTTTTTAATATTAGATCAGCAAACATTTCAGATGAATGCAAAAATTTCCATTAACCAATTTCAGATTAAACAAACTCAGCGCGTGAATAACCCTTTTCCTACTTACAGTAGGAGAGAATTCCAGGTTTCAGTCCCCTTACCTATGTCTTTCCAGAGGTGCCTGTCCCTGCGGACCAGCAGGCGCCTGGTTTCAATTTCCACCTCCAGTTTCTGGATGGCTTTGACCATGGCTTCGGAGGCGAACAGGCGGCAGGCCTCGCGCCGCAGCCTGTTCAGCTTGCGGCGAGCCGTGTACGCTTTTAGAGACGCCTCCTCTTTCGTGGGTGCCTTTGGAAGGCTCCTTTTGTGATGGTTCTCTTCCCCCAAGATAAGAGCAGCTGCATTTACTGTTTAAACACACACAAAAAGCAAGCATTTACATCTCAAATAGAGGTAGCTTTGCACACCTCATTTATCTTTTCCCCTCTTTAAGCTGACATTTTGTTATTTTTATTCTGACTGATGATTTATCCTGCAGGAAGCTTCTCAGCTGTTGCACTATACATATGTTGTCAAGTACAAGAATACTAGTCAACTAATTAAATATAAGAACTCTTATTTCACAAGTGAGCAGTGCTTGGAATTCAGTTTTAAGATTAATGGTTCCATCTTCAGTTTTTTCAAATGAAGCTAAAGATAGAGCAAAAAGTAGGTTATCCTTTTAGTAAAGTGCCAGCTATAATATTTTCCAGCAGGTGGGGATTCCCCACTCACCACCCACTGAGGAGTGCCACAGCCACACATTCCAGTGCATTCTTGGTGCAGAGCACCCTCCCCATGCAGGGGTGTGCTGTGCTTGCCATGAGCTAGTGAGCCATCCACACTTATCAGAAGGGGGAAGATATGACAACATGACTCTGAAAAGGTTTAGTGTTAAATGAGTACTACTGTGTGTTAGTGTTAATAAAGTATATTACATAAAGCTTAAGAAAATGAGAAGACAAAATTACTGTACTCTTACCTTCTGAGGTATTTGTTTTTACATTGAAGTCATCTGGGGTAAGTACAAAATTTAACCACCAGGTGAAACCTCGTTGCTGCTTCTCCTTCCAACGTTCATCATAAAACATGTTTTTAGCAGCAAAAGGCATTGGGTGCCTAGGGATGGCTTAAATAAAAAAAAGGCAAAACAACAAAAAACTTTGGTCTTTGCAGTTCTTGAAACATTTGATAACCAATATGCATTTCCTTCTGGAAAGGATTAATGCTTGACACTCCATTTAGCACTACAGCCAAAAAGGCAAATTGTTAAAATCTTCAGTGACTCGCGGATCAGGGAGTACTAAATAAATTTCAAGCACAAAACATGGCTTGAGTTGTTACAGTCCCAGAACTAAGACAAGATACCTAGAACACAGGCCATTTGCAATGGGGTAAATGCAAACTGAACTGGATTACATCCAGGAAGAACCATTTTATAGATGCATTTTTATGATCAGATGAACTTAGTATTCTTAACTCTGCAAAATTTTTATCTTGCTGGCAAGAAATTTTCTCTTCTGAGGTATTCTGTTGTTGTCTTAAAATATTATCAAATATGGAAGAGGCATTTAACTGATAGCTATCAGTAAACTGGGAGCAGAATTATAACATAGATTTTATACTTACAGGCCAATCTGGAAAAAAGTAACATTTCTTTTTAGCTGACCATGCGTTGTAACTAATTTTCTTATAAGTAGTTCAAAACAGATCATAAAAGGTTACATACATTGTTCTACTAGGTACAATCCTCTATTTCCTCTCAGCTCTAACCAGTTAGGTCTTACCTGACACCAGCAGTACAATTGCGACATTCTGTTCAGTGTTTTATCAAACACCAGGAGTCTGCCTACCTGTTTTCAGTGGTTTCACAAATGTCAGGTGTGACTGAGCCAATCCAGGAACAGGTTTACTAATTCTCTTGGTAGCTTTAGGTGCCTTCTGAAGTGAAGCACCTACAAGCATTAACACACAATTATCAACAGCAAATACGTCAGTGAAAGTTAACGTATTAAAGCTCATATCACTTCTAAAGTACAGAACTACAGTAATTTTCCATGAATTCATTCATTCAAAAGATATTGATGTTTTAAAAAGGGGAGGAAGGAAGATGTGTGGATGCAGGGAACTACAGACTGGTGAGCCCCGCTTCTGTGCCTGGGAATATCATGGAACAGATCCTCATGGAAGTGATATTAAAGCACATATAAGACAAGGAGGTGATCCAAGACAGTGAGCATGGCTTTACTAAGGGCAAATTGTCCCTGACCTGTCTGTAGTGGAGTGGCTGACACTGTCAACAAGGGAAACCGACTGATGTCATCTACCTAGAGGTCTGTAAAGCCTTCCACAGGGCCCCACACAGCATTCTGATCTCCACATTGGAGAGATATGGATCTGGAGGGTGTACCATTGGGTGGATAAGGAATTGCAGCCTGAGAGTTGTGGTCCATGGCTGTATGCCCAGGTGAAGGCTGGTGATGAGCAGTGTCCCTCAGGGATCTGCCTTGGGACCAGTGCTCTTTAATACTTTATCAATGGCACAGAGATCGAGCACATCCTCGGCACGTCTGCAGGTGACACAAAGCTGAGCTGTGCAGGTGACACTAGAGACTGGGAGAAGAACTCAGAGAGAGAGCCCTGCAGAGGAGGACTTAGGGGTTTCTGGTGGATGAGAAGCTTCCACCAGAACCCATGAGCCAAGAGTGTGCACTCACAGGCCAGAAGGCAAACTGAATCCTGAGCTGCGTTAAAAGAGGGGTGGGCCAGAGGCCAAGGGAGAGGATTGTTCCCCTCTACTCTGCCCTTGTCCAGCCCATCTAGCATTATCCTAATGGATTAATAGAAATAACCAGGTAGGTATCACACCTTTTCCTGCTGCATATCAATACTTTCAGCATATTGTTTTTATGCAATCTTATGCATCTTTAATTAAAAAGCCTGACATTGAAGTGCATTACTGAAAGCCCCAAATCGAATCCAGATCACAGAACAGATCATTTAACTGAAGAAAGCAGCATGTGCTATTTTGATCTGAAAGCCATGATGAATTTTTCCCAGAAGTTAAATTTTGCAAATTAAATGCATCTTTAAGTCCCATACCTCATTCCTTTTACATTCCAAAGCATATTGGGGTTGGAACAGGTAGAAAACCCAAAATAAACTGAAATGCAAGCTGTCAGCATTTTCTGATCTTCAAGCAACAAAGTATCAGCAAACAGTAAGGCAGAGAGAACTACACAAGGCTGACAAGTTGATCCCAAACAGTGATTAAAAAAGCAGGCAAAATGAAAAAAGACTTAGAACTTCTTCACTGGAAGGGTGGTTAGGAATTATCACAGGTTGCCTAGGAAAGTGGTGGCATTACCATCCCTAGAAGTGTTGAAAAGGTGCATGGATTTGGCACCTGGGTTTATGGTTTAGTGGTGAACATGGTGGAGGTCAAGTTAATGGTTGGACTCAATGCTTCAAGGAGTCTTTTCCAACCTTCATGATTCTACTTTTGAAAATATGTGACAACAGCAATGGAGGCAAACATTCACAATGGCAGATGTACATGTGCAACTCTTGTGCAGTAAGTTTCCAGAAAATTGGATTGATATAATAAGGTCTCTGCTCAAGAGCTTTTAGATACTTTACCTACTATTGTCATTAATAAATTTACACAGGAATAAAAGTAAATTTAAAGCCAATTTCATAACCAAAACTCCAACCTAGTTTTCAGTTTTTTAAAACACAGATACCTAACAAATTGCAAAAGCCCATATTTC
Organism: Peucedramus taeniatus; assembly: GCA_013400575.1. Lineage (NCBI taxonomy): Eukaryota > Metazoa > Chordata > Aves > Passeriformes > Fringillidae > Peucedramus > Peucedramus taeniatus. The sequence goes on from WBNO01031266.1 coordinate 105,884, forward strand.
AGAGATATGAAATATTGCTGACTGTTGCTAGACAGTTCAGTTTGCTATACACATTTCCTAATCAAAGGCATCTTTCAGAAAATGGTAAAAGGAGGAAACACTGCTCACCAGCTTTCTTTCTCTGCCCCACTCTCTCTCCACTCGTGGGTTTGAAGGCCCATGGTCGTCTGGTCGTGCATGTTTGATTGTCTGTGCTAGAGGTAAGAGCTCTTTTTCTTTCCACTTCTTCCACGTGCACTGGAGCTGTAACTCTATTTCCTGCAAATGCTTCACTTTTCCTCTTACGGCACGAAGTTGATCCAGTAGGAGATGGATTTACCTTGTCGTTGTGACACTTATTTTCAGATGAAATGGGAGCTGTAACTGGCAGGTGTTTAGATGTTTCTGCTTCCATATGTCCAGGCACCACATTAGCACATCCTATTATTGCCTTATTAAGGCATTTTTTAGATTTGGGCTGGTGGGTTTCTGTTCTTGTTTCTTCAGCAGCACCACGCTTACTTTTTATGACAGTGGCAGAAAGAATTGGACGCTTTTTCGTTTGCTCTCTCTGAGAGGGATTGTCAGTCTGAAGTTCCTCTGCAGAAGGAAGACTGCAGTGATCTTCCTTGGGTTTATCACAATCAAATGCCTGTGATTTTACACTGTGCAGCTGAGAGACTTCATTTAAGTTATGTTCTATGTGAACATGAGTTACTGTCTCCACACCTCCATCTTTCTTCCATTTTGAGGGTAGAAATCTCTTAACAACATAAGTCTCTGTGGTGGACGATATTAATGCTGCCTCAGGTTTAGGAGTCTTTGATTGTTTATCTGACAAACTGTCCTTCACAAATTGATCAGGTGACAGAATTGGAAAAGGCTGCTCTATTACATCTATATCCACTTGATAACTGTCACTTACAAAAGCATCTGGACTTAAAATCCTCCTTGCAATTAAAACAGGCACAGAGGCTGAGTGTTCTGGAGTGGAAACTGGTGAGAGTGTAAAATTAAGAACTCCTCCATCATCTGAAATTGGCAATTGTGCTAATCCAGCAGAACTGGAGGCACTTTCAGGTTGCAGCTGATTGTGCTCAGTAACACATTTACTGATGTTACAGGTGTCTGTCTCAGGCAACAGCTCCTTATTTCCAGAGGCAGCAATATCCCCAAATGCAGTAGACCTTCTCAGGGCAAGTGGTGTGTGAACAGTATTGCCATGTCCCTCTGGCACTGGTGCAATAGGAGATGGAGGCAGCTGATTCTCTGAGCCAGCAAGAGAGTCATTTCCTTGGGATGTACTATTCTGCACCATGTTCTGATTCTCACATGACTGAAGGGGACTTCTAAGTCTATCCACCTTCTGAGAAACTTGAAATGTTTTATTAACATTTTTAATTTCTAAAGTACTCTTCTTAACTTTTATTTCAGATGTTCCTGAAGAGTTTTTCTTTTTTAATTTATCCCAAAGACTCCTCTGAAAAAGAACCATATATAAAAGTTAGTGTGCTGGCCTCCTAAATTCTTCTACATGTAAAAGTAAACATTACTAGCATACCCATTCAAAGTTTAAAAAGACTATAAAAAGAACTCCTGATCAAAAATTCACAATACTTTATTTGCAGGCTCGAAAACTGTTTAGTTGATCATGTTTCAGTTTTATTCTTTAAGCTGTAGTTTATCTACTTTCCAACCCAGCTAAAAAGAGTTGAGGACAATGGGCATTTCCACAGCATCATTTATCACTTCATAGTCCTCCTTCACTGAATTTTATCGTAAAAAACCCCAATATTTTCATCAGAGATGCCAAAGTAACAGAATTAAGAAGCAATAAACACATGCTCACCTTTTTCTTCGGGGGCTGCTCAGCAGCACCAAGGAGCACAGCTTGATGTTTTACAACATCATTAACAACAAAAGTCACCAGTTCTCTGATTTTTCCTTCTTCTAATGGTGTCCATGTGACAGAAACAAATATTCTTTGTCCTGACTATTGGAAAAACATAAATATTTAATATTTAGCATTTAGGTACACTTTGGGAACGTTGAAGATCAAGTAATCAACCAAACAATGAGCAGTATATAGAAGTAATATACATTATGACAACATGAAATGATAAAAATTTGTTAAATGTTTAAATGTCAGTTTTCCCTCTTTGACATGTAAATTTAAGCAACCCCTATCAAAAATGTTGTCTTACTAAAAGGTTGAATACCTGTGAATCAAACTACAGTGGGAAACAAGAAAGAATACATATAAATATAACACATAGTAGAAGGAGAAGGTTCAAGTAAATGTGAGTAGAAGAAATTTTTTTGCACGTATTAACCAAATAATTCCTCCAGAGTAATTTTGAGAGAATTATGGTGGGACAAATAATCAGAGGTCGATTAACTTAGGACCTTAGCTGACCCCAAATATAAGTAAAAATATTTTTAGTCAAATTTGACATACAAGTCCTTCAAAAAAAATAAGACACTTCAAATTACCAAGGAAGTCATGAAGCCTTCTATTCATTAATTCCTAGAGGAACATATTATTTAAGCACTTTGCAGTGAGACGCCACCCTGGTTTTATAAGCCCATTTTGTTGCATGGTACGTCCAAAGTGTTTCTTCCTCTCTCACACACACTCTGGACAGTCTAGACAATTGTAGCTATATGTTCGTCTAAACTGTTATTTTAAAAACTGGCACTGATCGGACTAGCCACAGTTTGCATTTCCTTAGGTATCGTAAATGTTCAATCCTATTTTAAGCTTGCCTTGCTCTCTGTTGTGTCAACTAATTAACGCGTAGAACAGTGACCCGGCATCCTCCTCCCTCAGCCTTTTTCCTAGACATATGCCCTGAAACTTTTTGACAGGTCTCCCTGTCTTTAGAACAACATTCCCAAAGAGCATTCCAATTTCAATTCGGTTTTTTACCCTCACCGCAAACACCTCCGTGTCGAAGCAGGTTGTATCGCCCTTGCACCGCTGACAGCCCCGAGCCTGAGGGGCGCGACCCCGCCATGCCCCGCTGCCGCCTCCGTCCGGGGCGAACCGCACGGGCCCGACACGCGCCGCCC
>WBNO01031266.1:109147-127130 GCA_013400575.1 Peucedramus taeniatus
CCGCGGCCATGGCCGGGCAGGCGCGGAGCAGGGCCGCGCCAACCGCCGCTCGTGCGTTCAAACCCACGGCTCCACCAATCCCCGCGCTGACCGCGCACGGCAGCCCCCGCGAGGGCCCACTGGCCAATCCCCGCGCGGCTCGCGCCCGTTCCAACCCGCCCCCTCGCCCCTGCGCCAATCAGCGCCCGGCGCTTCATTTAAACAGCCCGAGGGGGCGGGGCCGCGAGCGCAGTGCGTGAGGGCTCTTGAGGGCTCGGAAGGGAAACACCGAACAACGGCGGGAGCAGCCGCCGTGAGGGACAGCGCCCCTCCCGCCCCGAGACGCAAACCCAGAACCGAGCGAAACCAAGGAGGGTTTGTAAATAAATTTAATTTACAAAATACTTCAAAGTCAAAAGTAGAACGAGACACACGCAATACTGATGAAAACACCGGCCTCATCTGTTTCTCTTTCATGAACTTCGAAAGACACCCAGAATACTGTATTTTCATGCTCTTTGAAAACAAAAGGGGGCAGAAATCAAAGCTTAGCGCAAGCACCCCTGCAAGAAATCTTGTGAAGCACAATGTTAAGACAAAAGAATTTTACTTTTCCATAGCAAACAAAATCACACATAGGACTGAGTACTTCCACATTTACAGTACACTTCCTAACTCTTCCTTACAGCAAAGGATTTCCCCTAAAAAGACAACTTTAAAGACTTCCATCTAAAATACCAACCTGTACAGATCACATTTAAAACACATTATCTCAATATATGAGTGACAAAATATTGAGTTCTCTTCACCCTATTCTTTCCTATAAAAGGCCCAACATTTAACATAATCAAAATGGTTATGGGGATTCAAAAAAATTGTCACTTTTACCTTTAATCCATCAAAATCCTTTAAGTAAAAACATTTCCAATGAACCATGACAAAGACCCTTTTGGCCTTAAGCAAGGTGGCAGCCCTGCATTACATTCTTGAAAGCACACAATGAAATAACCAAATTGCTGTGAGACTGTTTTTAGAGCAAGATCCCACAGGACAACAGTCACAAGGACCTACAGATAAATGCACTCTGCTTCCCTTTAGGGAAATTTCTCCACACAGAGAAATTTCACATCTTTTTTATTGTTATCAGGGAAAAAAAAAGCCCTATTCATCTACAACAGAATTATAATTCTATATTCATGAACTCCTACACAGAAGTTATTTTAAATTTAAAAACTTGAGGGTCATTTATTCCTTAGCAGCCCATAACATGTTTCCTGTTCAATCAAGCACATTGCAAGGTGACTCCTTGGAAGTGTTCTTCAGTTCTGGAGGCTCTTCCACATTTGTTATATGGAAATAAGCTCAGCTCTTTAATGACACCAAAGACATTTCTTGTCATTGTTGTCTGGCATGACCCATCTTTAGGAACAACTACTGGAATTATAATCCAGACTATAGTAGCACTATATTTTTAAAGAAACCACTGCCTTACAGAATAATATCTTCACCATTACAATGACTGATGTTCAGCATGAAAAGAACCCATGAGGGATACACCTCTGTAAGAAAAGTGTCAGTGCTCAAAGAGGAAATTCCAATACAAATAAATAAACTGAACATAAAACCCACTAAAAGAATTAAAGGCAGTAACCCAGTCTACAACCAAAATCTGTATAGCAAAAAAACACAGAATTTAATGTTTGAACAGAAAGAGTGCACTAAGTTCTCAGAATCATGCAGCAGCCTGGAGCACCAGCATGGACTCCTCTCTTCTTCCCAAAGGTCAGCAGTGGAAAAGACCAACTTTTTGCAATGTGCCACTAAACACTCTTTACAGATCTTTTTAAGAGACACCTGCTTCTTCCTTCTTTGGCAATAAACACTCAACTGATCTAGGAACTGCCTGCTAAAACATTTATTGTAAATGCCCCCTCCACATCGACAGCCCCCACACTCTCTGATGAGCACATATTGAAATGGGGGAAGCAGACACTGAGGAGTTCCAACCCATGAGGGGCATGGGGCATGAACCTCTGCCCTTCAACCCCAGCCCTCCTACCAGGGACTATCTTCTACCAAGCAGAAACCAGATACTTTCACCTACCAAACAAAGTCCCAGCCCATGAAAATTTACTTTGCTCATATATGAATTTTAAGTAGATGTAAAGCCGTATGAATTATAGCTCATGATATTAAATAAAAATAAAAACTATGCATCTAGCACATAAGCTTTCCTATTGTCTCTCACTGTCAACTGGCAATGATCCAGCCTGACCAGCAGGTACAAACACTAACTAGTAGGGTTATCTGCAAACAAAAGAACACCAAAGAACTAGTAGGTAATTTTATCCAGGAATGACTAGTAATTCTGGTCACCCAAACAGCAAAGAGCACGCTCGTTTTTCTCAAAAACGAGTCCTTTTATAGTCCATTTCTTGTTGGGCATGCACAAACATGGAGCCCTTTGAAAGTTATTGACCTTAATGTTTTCTGAATAAACAACTCAACTAGAGAAAAAAGCCATTCTTTAGAATAGATATAAAAGGCACAATTATGAAAGAATTTTTAAAAGGACATTATCAAGTAAATATGCTCCAAATTCCATTTCAGTGTTTTCCTAGAGTGCCTTCCAAACAGACTGGACTTTAAAAGAAACAATTATTGACCAACCACTTTGAAGCTACTGTTTTGTCAAAAGCCCACAATACTTATTTTTACTGTAGGACAGAAAAGACAAGAAATAACAAAGAATTAGGCTTTTAGTCTGAGCACTGCACTGACACCACTGATGTTGGGTTACTTTCAACAGTACAATTACAAATGCAGTAGAAATCATGTTTCATGTGCACATGAATAGTATAAATACGATACACACATGTGGACTTGAAAAGTACACATAAACCAGCCATTTTCAAGCCATGGAGTGTAAAGGTGACAGAAACAGTTTTATTTTGAAAGGAGATGAAAGGTGGAGTTAGAAAGCAGAAAGGGTAGTACTTGATAGTGTCCTTTCAGAAGGTGGCATTCAATGGCCTTGTTATTGCTGTGTATTTGCTAGTCTTCAGCTTCTTCCCAGATCTATTTACAGCATGTCAGTCTGAACATTCCCAGAGCACAGCTCTAAATTTTACTTTAGAGATACAAACATAGAACAGTTAAACATATGTAGTCCTGTTTTAGAAACTGAACTTTTAAAGTTTAGGACTTCTATTGTGCTTCTTTGGCTAAGTCCTATTTAAATATCGGTAACACTTAAAATTCTATAACTCTGCCACTATTTAACAGCTAACAGAAATCTTTGGTGTGTTTAGGTTAAGAATCCATTAGGGTACAAGCTTCAAAATATGAACATTCAGGCAGTTCTGGCCCCTCTCCTGCTAACTGCTCAACACTGAAGTAGATGATTAATAGAATCTAACACCAAAGTATCTGAATACAATCTCAAATGATCTGTGCCACTTGAGAGTTTGTAGAACTGTGATAAGAGAGTCACCTCACCACCACATCTCCCCTGTGCTCAGGTCATTGAATAAATTTAACAGTTACAACAATACACATAAATCCAGTTTCCCATTTTAAAGATTCTTTGAGATAATAATTTAAGAATAGAGAAAACTGGAGGAAAATTTCAATCTTAATTCTCATCTTAGTAAGATGGGAATCTTATTATGCAATCCTCGTGAGGAATTATGAAGATTATAAAGTTACTTCAGATACTTTCTTTGGCATCATATTCACCAAACAAACACAAAATAATTATTTTTAAAGTACACTTAAAAGAGAAAGCTTGATGAGGTTAAACTATACTAGATGTCATGGTGACACCAGACTTGTAGTTCCAAATGGGTTTCTTTGAAAAAAACCCCTTATGTCTAGTAAAGAAAGAGCTAAAATAATTAGACATAAAATACTCTCAAGAGTTTAACTTTGGTTTATAAACACAGTACAAGAAAGTGAGAAACAAAACAATTTAATTAGCAACTCACAAGAGATTTTGAATTACTTTCTTTTTTTTTAAATAGAAATTAAATACTGTTCTGGAACAGTCTTTAAATTTCTCCTCTATCACAGATAACCTGAAAATGGGCACATTAAAGTGGGACCCTGATATCATTTATGCTCTAGCAAGGGTCAACTATGCCAACCCTTTGTGACTGTTCATGGTTTAAAATGACCTTGCAAATACTTCCATTTCTTTTGAAGTTAGAGTGTGGGGTACACTTTAGAAGAGAAAGAAGATTGAAAAAGCAAGAAAAAAATGCAGTTTAAAATTATATAGAACCAAGTGTAGAAAACTGACAATACCATTGTCTAGCTCTTCCCACATTATTCAATATTAGAGATCAAAGAAGAACTAAGAGGCCAAATTTAGGCAGCCTAATTGTACTCAGGGGGATCATAGAACACCTTGTTTACTGTCTTCAAAAAGTATCATAAATCACTTTCCAGAAGAACCTAGTGCCTGTGTTCACTGGCTAGGCTCCACAGTCCAGCCACCTTTAAAACCCTCCAAAAATGCCTCAGGTTCAAGAAAATTATATATTAATTTCTGTGTGAAACATAATTCAAAGTTTGTGTTTCATAGCCCTGCCTGCCCTTAGAAACTTTCATGAATTTTAAATAGTCCTTATTCTTTTAGAATGCTTTCTATTCCACTTAAAACATTAACTCAAAGTGAGATGCAGAAAGGCAAACAATTTTTATAAATTAATAGCCAGATATGTAATTACATTTTCAGCCACTATCCTTAAAAGGTATTTCAGAGCATTATTTTTAAAAGACCACCTATAAGATTTTTAAAAACTCTTAAAATCACAAGAAACACTCTTTCATAAGCATCAAATTGTGCCTAAATGTTCAAATATTATGTAAACAAATTGTTTTCCCAAAACTATGCAGGAGACTTAATGAGTCCAAATAAAATATAAAATATAAATCTTAGTTGCCATGTCAGCCTTCTGGTGGCTGATGGCTTAGCGGATTCGGTGGAATGTTATGGTCTGATCATGAATGTTCGTTGTTTGAAATATTCTGTACGGTGGGAGTTGCATCCAGCCCCAGTAAAGTTCCAAGATATGACTGGTCTCTAGGATCCAGCATCTGCTCAGGCCTTACAGGATGAACAATATTTGCAGGCTGTGGAGTCAGGGTGTATTTCTCGAGGAAGGAGAGCTCCGTTGCTCGCTGATAATCCGGCTGCTCCGGCTGCGGGGGAAGGATGCCGTGGGACTGAGCACTGTGCTGCACCAGCTCTGCTTGGGGGTCTGGCATGGGAACGGGGACCAGAGTCACAGGCACACACACTTCTGGGGATACATTCTGCAGCAAAGTTTTGGCTTCTGATTGATATGCTTTGGACTGTTCCACATACTGTTTAGCCTCAGTTTGGTAAACTTTGTCATCAGAGGTGTACTGCACTGGTAAGGAGACCAGCTTTTCCTCTGGAGAAGATTCCAACGCCTCTTCTGCAGCCTTAGACCCATGAACGTGATCAATATGATACTTCAGCTTGTCTTTTCGTTTAAACGTTGCATTGCAGTGTTGGCAGTTAAAAGGTCGAGCATCTGAATGAATAACCATGTGTTTCGTTAATGTCTTCTTAATTCTGAAAGACTGATTACAGATCTGACATTTGTAGGGCTTCTCACCTGTAAAGACAGAGAAGTAACCATTACTTATTCTCAGTAATATCAGATCACACATAAATATGCAAATACCTTCCATGGATTATGGCATCAAGACCTACTACGAAACAATTTTACTGAAAACAAACTGTCAGTTCAGCATCTACTCTGGAATCAAGAGAGTCATCAGGATTTTGTTTAGAAATTATATGGCATACTCTTCTCCTTACATACAATTCTCTCAGTACTATGGATTTATGTTAGAATACAATCAAAATTATAAAGAACAGTCTTTTAACTGTTATGATACTGGGATTAAATGAGCTCAGTTTTTATGTCTATAGATTTCAAAAGACAATGATTTTCATAAACACAAGGAAAAACAAAATCAAACAGAAAGGACATAGCCCTTTCCAAAGGGAGTTCACCCCCTGTTTAGATTACCACTTGAAATGCAGTAATCTCTGGAGCACAAAAATATTTAGAAAGTCTGGGTAAATTTGGCAAGAACACACACACCAGTGCACTAAAGGAGGAGGTGCAAAAACTGCCCCACAAAACTGAGCTAAGATTATCAGTTACCAGCTAAACAATCATAAAACAATATTCAGGAATGGCCAATATATGAGAATGAATAAAATCTTGCTGCTTTCTCCTACTCTCGTCCTGAATGCTCACAACCATAACAAATAAAATAATTGAATCAATATTGATGCATAAAAATACATTCCTATGTGTTCTGTGGTTTAGTTGGGGTTTATTTTCTTTTTACCTGAATGTGTCCTAAAATGCATTTCCAAACTTGATTTCCCTTTAAAAACTTTCTTACAGACTTCACACTGGTGAAATGTTGCTTTATATCTTTAAAGAAAAAAAAAGACATTTAATGTTATTTTTTTTAACCAACTAACAGTAAAGTTATGTCCACAGTCCCTTCTGAAATCTTTAATTGCAAAATAGCTAAATACCTAACTTTCCAAATTTCCTCACTTATGTTCCTATTTCCTGGCATCTACATACCAATAAGGTCAATTAGATTCTTTTCAATGTTCAACTTTATTCTCTGTCAGGATGGCACTTAAGTATTCAAAGAACAAAAGCCACTAAAATTTCTTTTTTAACCCCAAAAATCTCCTTAAGTAGCATTTTTTTTGCCCAACACCCACAATAAACTTTTACTTTGACAGAATCAGGCCATGAATAAGGTTCTAGGAATGGCAGAATTTCTAGGTAGGCTATTGCCTACCAAGAGAAAAAACGGAATAAGCAATATACTGTACTTTTAAGTCATACACATCTTTAACGGCTTCTAGACAACACTAATGAGTACTAACAGCTAAAACACATAATTTGAAAAACAACCACAGCTGTTTATTTCAAACCTCTGAGAGGTTTATTTTTAGAGCTCAAGAGTTTTAAAAGGCTATTGCATTTTGAAGTTAGAGACACAATGTGGGTTTCAAAGTTTTTACCTCCTTTCAGAGCCACTAATCTGCTGCCAGCTTCTAAAACACCTTAAATGTGAGATAATTCTCCCAGTGCTTATATGATGACTAATAATTCAGTTTTAACTAGTCTGCAGTGAGAGTATTACAGCAAACCATCAATTAAGAACAACACTGAGACAGATAATTAACAAATTAAAATCTGATCCTTTTTAATGCTTTTATTTACTTAATTGTGCTATAAATGAAATATCTAGCTTAAATTGTGGAGGCAATTTTCTGACATCCCCTTTAAACTGTAATAATATCTCTATGAAGCCTGAGGTACAGGCATGACAAACACACAGACAAGCAGAATTCTGCCCACCCACGCAAGTCCCAACAAAATCAGTTACAGTACAGAAGCATTTATGCAGCTTTAAAAACCCCACACTTACTTCTGCCAAACTTTTTCTCCTAGATGAACACTTTTATAATGAACAGTAAGGTGATCTCGACGACCAAAACATTTTCCACATTCCTCACACTGATGTGCTTTTTCCCCTACAAGGGCAAAATTCAATAAATTTTGGTTAATTTCTTTGGAACTTATTAAATGTCTATGACCTATAATCATGTCCCCAAAGTTCAGCCAATCAAGCTCTTCCATACTTCACTTGGAGAAGGATTCTCTCTTATTAAAGAAGAAAATTTAGGAAGCATGGTGGTTCTATCAGAGTAGGGACTTTACCACTCATTATATAGGACTAGTCCATATGATTCCCACAAAGAACTTTGTAGGAAAGTCAAGAGACCCTTCCCCAATGCTCACTGCATGGGAGTACAAGTGAATGACTGGGAATGTACTCTCTTCACTGTGACCTTAAACGTGGTACCTTCAATAATTCAGCTGTTTTAAAGAGAAGCTTACTGAAACATACCAATTATTTTCAGCTACTAATTTGTATAATTTAAAATTACACCTCAGTATTTATTATTTTAATCATCCTGATGGACATAGTTACCTTTTTTTTATGCTGCTGTTTAAGAGTATCTTGATGCTTTTTAATCATCTCGAGATCTTCCACAAAGTGGCAGAATATTTCTTCTCATGTAAATAGGGGTGTGGACAGTCAAAGAATGTAACTTTCTAGAGGGGGAAAAGCAAATAGAGCAGAAAAGAGGATTTTTTTTTCTTTCTTTTTTTTTTTTTTTTGGGTACTTGGACCTTTTAAAGATTTCTTTATTTCATAGCAGACATTATGATTTCAAATACCAGGAAAGAAGCTGTCTTTCACATAAAGATTCAGGAAGCTTAGACTCTGATCACTTTCATACTTCCATGCTGCCTAGAAAGTATTTTGCCTCCTAGAAGGTCGTATTTCCTCTAGATCCTCTTGTGAAAAAGTCACTGATGAATCTTTGCTCTTCCTATACATTTGACAACCTTTCTGCTCTCAGAGCAACTGATTTTTTTTCTTCCTCCTGATCCTCCCCATCTGTTCATAGGGCTGATTCCCTCAGCCTTCCTTCCCTCTTTCCCACCAGAGAGACTTCAGAAACATCTCTCTGATGTTCTTTACATTGAAGTGATCAGTGTACAAACTTTGACAAAGACTCTGACAGCTTCTTCTGTGTTGTGGCAATAATGTTTCACACAATTGCTATTAAAAGAAAGAAATCTGGAATCATTAAAAAATCCTCCTTTTTCACTTTTGCTTTTTGTATTTATGATTGTTAAAGCAATTCATTGTTACATGTTTTTGACTGTCCCTCGGCTTTCTATGGTATCATGGAGGAAACATTTGGCTTTTAAACCTTTAAAACATGTAAGATTAACCCTACTTTAGTAAACCTTAGAAAAGAGTGGCAGGAACTTTTATCAGGCCTAAAAGATTGCATGCACTGAAAAAAAAAATCCATAATTAACTTTTTATTTGGTTTTATTTCAAAATAGTAATTCTGAAGCAAATTTCACAGAAAATACCTACCTGAATGTATTTTTTTGTGTTTTGTCAGATGGTCATGCCGGATAAATGTCTTCCCACATTCTTCACATTCATATCTCTTGTCATCATGATGCACTCTCAGATGAAGTCTGCATATTGAGTCATAAACATGACCATGAAATGCAATTTTGTGAACATAATCTGTACTGCTAATTCAATGCAAAATAGTAGAAAAAGCAGTCTTTAATGCTTCACATAAGTATCAGGAAGTAACTTGCAGCTGAACTGCACTTGAATTGTTCTTAGAAAGCAAGAGAGAACTGAGCTGAGCTCTCTTATGTGAAATTAACTTAGTGGGATATTTTAGTCCTCTGCTTATTTCCTCTTCAAATAACAAAAACACATTAGTTTTACATGTGCAAAAAACTCAACTTTGAGAAAAGATTTGTAGATTTTTTTTTTGTGTTTAAGCCATTAATGTATTACTAATTAAATGAATTCTCACAGATTAGTAATATATATTTTTTAAAGATGTTTAGAACATTTACTAATGCTCTCAAAGGTGGAGTACATCAAACACAAATAATTATGCCAATAACATGAATGCATATATATCACCAAATAAGCAAAACAGTTTAGCAGCTTGTTTAACAAAAACCTATACCTGTAAGAACTTCCATGACGAAAACTCTGCCCACAAATACTGCAAAGATGAGGCTTCTCTCCACTGTGAATTCTCAGATGTTCTTTCAAAGTTGTTCTGTTTAACAAAGCCAGTAAAATTTAATTTTAAGCAATCTCCCTGCCACTTTAAAGTGAAGCATACTATCATTTTCTCAATTTCTTTTACTGTGATGGATCATCAGGATCACAATAGACCCAAACGACTGTATAAATTCAGATATACACACCAACACATTCAAAGACAGTCTGGCAACCTATTTACTGAACCAACTGGCTCTAGAAAGAGCATGAGGAAAGAAATAAAACACTGTCCCAATGTAAATTTGGAAAACATACATTAAAGAGAACATCTTTCCAAAAAATTGCAAGATGTTTTTGCACAACAGAGAAATTGAAGTTTCTTAACAGTAAGAAACTTAAGTGAAGTGCATGAGAGGTAAGACTTTCTTACTATATTTGCACTTCATAATTAATTACCTACAGCTGTCACCCTTAATTTTAGAGGTGATCAGAAAATCCCATGCTATCTGTGGCTCTCACACTACCTTTTAATACACTAACGTTCTGAAATGTTCTCATTCACGTTAAAAACTCCAAGCATATTCAACAGCAATCAAAGTATGCTAAATATTGCTGTGTTTTGCTGAAGGTCAAGCAGTCAGCCAAGTCCTTACCGTTCCCTGACAGATTTCCCACAGATGAAACATGTCCATTTCCTCTTTCCCCCATGAGTACATTCTATGTGGCGTTTCAGATTCCCCGTGTCGTTAAACTGGCGGCCACAAATATCACAAGGAAAAGGCCCTACAGGGAGACAGACACACAGAGTAGGATTGACTGCCAGCTAAAACAAACAACAAGCCCAGACTGGTTACTTTTGAAAACCCTCATCAATTTACCAAGCTAAAGTCTTGTCTAACAAATTATTCATCTTTAGTACAGTCAGCACACTTTGGATTGTGATGCTCTGCTAAGTTACTTCTAAGATCTGGCATTTTCGCAAATTACATGACTGTAAAGCAAAAAATTAAGAATTCATAGTCAAAAGCAGATAAGCCCACTTTGACCACTTGAAATAAAAAATTCTTATCACCCATCTAGTTCCTACCCAGCAGAAATGATCAGTAGTATAAAAAAGTCTGCAGAATACATCAGGAAGAAAGGAAAAGGTCTTTTGAAATTTTCAGGAAGAATCCGACTCCCTATCTGAGAATCAATTTTGTGCAAAAAACTTTCAAATCAAACTAACCTAATTCTTCTTCCTCCCCAAAATTCTGACCATTTTGGGTACAAGAGAATGCCACAAAAAGACAACTGAACACAAAAGTAAAAACCCAGCCAACAAAAGATCTTCAAAAGATTTTCTCTCTCTCCCCCAAAAGTGGAAGAGAGAATTGTAAAAGGAGGTGGGGTGAAAACCAGACTGACCAGGACATAAAACGGTGGGGGAATGTTTTACTTTAAATCTAGTGTTTACATGTCAGAAGGAGGTTTCTATACCAAGATGGAATTTTTCTTGATGTTTCAGTCTTGCAAACCGGGATTTGAAATGTTCCTCACAGTAGGTACATTTGAAGGGTTTATCCTGAGAGTGAAGGATCATATGCTCTTCTAAGTGAGGTCTTCGAGTGAAAGATTTCTTACAAATCTGAAATGGTAACACACTTTGTCAAAGATACATCCATTATGACCAGATTCTTTTCCTATTCATAAACTCATAACAGTTTATTTCATCTGCTCTCTGCATCAATGTAAGATTAAACACGTATTCTTCAAAAACCTCTATGTCAGTAGGTAAAGCCTTGCAGTCAACATCAAAACCAACCTGTGCTCTACATAAACCATAGTGGACTGTACTGCACAGATCAGGATGCACATCCATGGCAGCCTAAATCAACTACTGGCAACTCCTGCATGCAGTTATATTTTCCTCCCCAGTCCTTCTTTATACTGACTCCAGCATTTCCCAGACTCCATTCCTAGGGTGTTCCAACACAGTAACTCAGCCAGTAGTTACTGGTTATAGCTATAGCTAATAACCCAGTGGAAAAAAAACAAATAGCTTTGGCTTGGTTTTGGATGCTGAAACAGTTTAGTTGGACTGTGGTAACAGCTGTTGCAGTATAAGCTACTGTAGAACCAGAGTCATACCTGCTCCTTTATGTCCTCTGGGAAATTCTCTGACAGGAGGTATTAAGGAGAAAATGCCAATACCAACAGAGAAATATAACTCAAAATACATTTTAGAACTACCATCACAAGCCTAACATTATGTGTGCTTTTTAGTACTGCTTTCGAATTAATCAAAACCAAAATGTTCAAGAATTATTAGTAGTGACTTAAGTAAGCACACAGTACAATTACAGAATTGAATCCACAGCTCAAATTCAGGCATTTAAACCAGGTATTACAATTTGTCATCAGGGCCCTACGCTTCAACATAAACCAACAGAGTGCTCACATATTTCCCTGTGAGACTTCTGCTGTTGTTTATGACAGCTCAGCTGAGCACTACACCTCCCACACATTAACTCCTGCAATCAGCTTCACAGGAATAAGGAAATCAAAACCAGCAGCTCTATTTGTTTAAAAACTCATTAATGTTAAATATAGCTGTAAGAAATATTTGTACAACGTATAATAGCCCTCTTGCTTTTCCTTACTATTAATATCTATTGTTTGTGTAAATTTGCTCATATTCCTCAAGGATTAAAATATGGTCAGCAAATCCCGTTGCTCACAGATTACAGCATAAACCAATAACCTTAGTGAATCCTGCAACTTACATCTGTGGTACTGAGACAGAGGGGAAATTTTCCAGAGTAGAAATCCATTTCGAATTTAGGTAAAATGTGCCTCTTTGAATTAAGTCTGTAGCTTTGCAAACAGAGCTGTTTGGTCTGCATTCAAGACTGCCTATTCTCGCAAAAACCCTATGCTCGAAAACTGCTTCAGCCAAAGGACTGAGATAACAGGGGCCCCTTGAACTTTGAAACAGACGGAGCCAGACGGGGCTGAGATTGCTGGTGAGAGGGCAGGCTGACCCAGGAGCTCTTTCTCTACTTCCTGATAAAAAACAAGCTGCAAGTGTTACTAGCTGCAAGTGAACCGTGAAATCAGTAAAATGAATATGCATGAGACTATATGCATATGTATAAGCAAGGGGGGATAAAAAGGGTTCAGGAATTCTCAGGGGTGCTCATGTCCTTTAAGGGGGACAAGGATCCCCACATGCGTCCAGAGCTGTAATAAACATATCGGCTTTGCAACTTCTTACAAAAGCTGTGGGGTTTCTTTTTCTTTCCGCAAATCAGTACCTCTGCCCTCACAACACATCACATGAACAAACAAAGTCACAGCACAGCACTCAAGGGTCCTGTTCAATGTCCAACTGCTGTAAAAGTTGGAATTCTACCTGCCTGTAATTCAAGTCCATTTTCAATGACATGAGCTGTACAGGAGCAGCAGCTCACTTCTTTAGAAACTTCTACTTAGATTTTCAATTTAAAAAATAAACCCAGAAACCAGGAAGTGGAGTTTATCAAATCACTCCTGTAGTAACACACTTTCCCGCGAATGAATGTCAACAATGTTGCACAATTGATTCTCACCATTAAAATGTTTCTTATCTCGTAACAAACAGAATCTGTAACACATTCACACAATACAGCTTCACCTGGAAGATAACACCCTTCCATGAACCAGGTAATAACCTTGAACCATGATCCCACCAGCTGCACAATGAACAATACAAATTCCTACAGCTGATATCTCCCAGCTTCCTACTGTATATTTACAAGTGAAACTTCCCAAATAAAGCAAGGTTAGTAATTAAGTTACAGCCCCTAATATTACGGACATACAGCAGCTTGCATAAACAAAACAGCTGCCCTAAAAAACAAAAAGAAAACCAATGCCCTTAAAAATATAATAACAACAAAACCCCACATCTGAAACCTTAAAACATTATTTGGCAGCATACAAATAGAGAATGGAAATTCTACAAATTCCTTTTTAGAGGAGATGTAGTTTCACATATATACTTTTTCCCAGGGAAAATCAAGGAAAGTATTCTGTGATTTTACAACTAGAGATAAATTTAGCACAAACTTACAACTCTGTTGACATGCATATGCAGCTAAATGAGAAAGTGTTTCTTATTTAACATATATTTTCCTCACAATTGAAAGATCCTTCCTATAACAGCATACGTTATGGTCAGTGCTTGATATGTGTAATACTGGTTTTAAAGCACTCATAACACTCAAATCTAATAATCTGTAAACTGATGTATTTGAAAAAAATACTGCTTCTAAATTCTAAATTCTAGAATTCTTCTAAATTCCAACTATTTTACAATTCAAATGGGATTGTTTATCTGACCAGAGGCTTAAAGTTCAGTCCTTAAATCAGCAGATGGAGGAAATGTGCCACTTAGAGGAAAACCATCACTTAGAAAGCTTTCTGAGATTTCACAGAAATACCAGACTTTCATTGAAGTTCACAGAAGGTAAACTCTGTATGGGAAAAAAAAAAGTACTGAAGAATTACTTACATCACATTTCCAACCTTCACTCTTTGTCTTCTTGATAGAAAGAAATTCTTGTACATTCTCTGGATGAAACCTAGGAGAAAAAAGCTGAATGTAGTCATAACTTTCCAAGATCAAGATAATCCAAATACTAAATATCTATTTCTAAGCTTTATAAGTCATGGAAGTTGATCATCACACTGGCAGAACAGAATACTGATGCTGAAACAATTCTAATGACACAAGTAACTGGAAAGCAGTGTTGACTATGGACTCCTGTAGAACCTTATACAACATTTGGTAAGACAGAAGGCAGTTTCAACTTAGGGATATTTACAAAGAAAAAAGAAAAAATGCAATATGTAAATAATAATACCTTATAATTAGACCTGCTATAAATTATTTATCTAAAAGAATCTGCACAGAAATGGTTTAGACATCTATTATCATCAACAGTACAGCACTGACATCTAAAACTTAAGAAGGTATTTTACTTTACCTTCAAATTAAAAGCAGTCAGGTAATTTTTAAGTCTGATGTGTTCTGACTGTGCTAGCTCATCTGAAAGATTCTAAAATTTATAATAAAAACTTTTGGCAGAACCCCCATAGAAGCACTACTGCTATTTCTTACAGCAGGTTAGGTGATACTGCTAATCCCCATGACCTTTAAAAAGGCATCTATTTGAAAACATTACAAAAAATGCAGAATATGCTGTGTTTATATATATATATATGCTTATCTTCACTTTTAAAATGAAAAAAATGCTTCTTCAGAAATGCCAGACACACTATGTCATAACTTGCCTCTTCACGTGCTTTGCTAAGGTCTTCTTGCTTGCATGCAGCTTATTGCAGTAGGGACATTTGTGCTCCTTCTTATGGAAGTCAGTGTCACTGGAGTGTTTCTTTCTGTGCACTGTCAGGTTGGACTTGGTTGAGTAGCGCTGGTGACAAATATCACATTCAAAAGGCTTCTCACCTGTGTGGACACGGGTGTGGCTCTCATATTTGCCTGGACAACAAAGTCAAATCTGTTAGCATGAACTGTAACAGGTATCACTGCAATAAGCATGTTTGGGGTTTGTTCTATAATCTCTCTTGCAGGCTGTCAAGCTCTAAGTACCCTCCACATCCATCCAAAGATTCCTACTGGCTTACACCACTGAAAACTGCCCAGTGCTCACCTATGTGCTTGATCCAAGGTCTCTCCAAACACTTCCATCCTCCTGCAAGTCTGTGCAAGGGTTACAAGCCACTCTTGTTCAGCCCTACAGCACAGTCTGACCTTAAATACTGCAAGTTACAGCCCTATTCTTTCACTACACACATCCCTTTGCAGAACAGGGAACAGCCTCACAACAAACTGGTAATCTTAAGGTACTTTCAAATAGCAGAACACTGAATGACAGTTACAAACTCCTGCATATTATCTGTATTTGGGACCCAATATACTACCAGAAACAAAAATGCTACCCTCTCATTTCTTTCACATGGCTTGTATTCCCTCTTCTGCTTGCCAATTTTTTTTTCCTAAGGACAAAATTCTGTCCTGTGAATAAATCTGCCTCGAGTCAATAGCAGCCTCTCTGCTTTGTACTAGTTTTTACTTTTTTCTCTGTAGAACATACATGCATGCTGCTATATAGTATTGTAAATTTATGAGCTTCTGCAGCTCATAAATTTAACATGTAAGTCAATTGTCCATTGTAATACAAGATTATAAAGAGATACTTTATGTATTGCTTGTTTAAATGCATGCTTGTCATGGATTTTTTGAGCACAGAACTAGAATTTTAAGTCATAAAAGTGCAAAGAAAAAAGGTCTTCCAATGCGTGCAGAACCAAAATGTACCATTCCAACCCTAAATGCTCACAGGCCATTTATTTCTGCACAGTAGCTGTGCTTTTACACACTGTGCTAGCAACCAGAATCCAGAGCAGTGGAAGAAATAAATGTAGTATTTGCAGATTTTTAAAATAATGTGCTCATATAATTTATTGAAACTATTTAGCACCACAGACATGACAACTTAAAACACTTCAAGAAAATAGCATACTGGATCAGTGAGATGATGCAGAAATTCTTACATTCACTCTCCAGGACAGAGAAAAAACTCGATTTATTCCCCACACAAACAGCACCACCATGAATGAGATGAACCTAACTCACTCTTACCTATTCGATCAAACTTTTTGTCACACTTGGGACACTGCAGTAGTTTTTTGCTACTGCTTTGAATGATGACTGGAGCTAAGCCTTCAGGAATATTTCCCATTGAGTCAACTGCCTCAGAACCCTCTTCAGCATCATTCTGCTCCTTTTCGCTTTGCTCTTCAGATTCCGAATCTTCACCTGACATTTCCTCTTCCTGCCCGTCTTCATCCACATTGCACTCACTTTCACTGTCCTCAAACTCACTTCTCTCAGATGTCTCCTTGTCAGAACTGACTTTTTCCAAGTTGCTGTCAGAGGCATCACCGCTTTCATTGTCACTGATACCGAACTTAGCTGGACATTTACGGCTTCTCGTGGAGCGTCTGGTGGAAAAGCTGGCCTTCTCCACCATTTTTAACCCATGCTTCTGTTCCAGGGAAAGGGGGCGGTGGGCTTTAGCCAAATGATTTTCTAAGGACTTCTTGTAACAGAAACTTCGACCACAGAAAGTGCACTGATGACTATTTAATAGTTTACCTGTCAGTTCACCCAGTGTTTCTACTGGTGTAGGTGCATCAGTTACCACATCAGTCTGTACACTGGAAACACTTTCGTTATTTAGTAACTTCACTGCATCTATAATATCTAAAAATTTTGCTGCTTCCAGCACTAATGGAATTTCATTTTTATACACAAAGAACTCAGACGTGTAAAGAAACTCAAGCAAATGTTGAAAGACAGAATGAGTTACATGATCTAATGTGACAACATCAGTGCTCGGATTTTTGCTCAAACAGGCATGAAAATAACTACTCCCAACAGCCACAACAACTTTGTGAGCACTAAATTCTTTTCCTTCTACGATTATGAGTAAATCACAAAACGACGGATGCTTCTGTCTATCATCATTTAAGTATTTAAGTAGATTTTTGTTATATTGCAACGAGCTTAGGAGCTTTCTTTGTTCTGGTGATGGTGAAAGTTCTTGGGAAGATTCGAGCTGATCTGCAGGAGCTATTTCTGCAGACTTGGAGACAATTTCTTGTGCACAGTCCACTACAAGAATCTGTTCTGAAGTATCTTTCTCATGGCCAAGGTGAACCTTTTCATTTAGACTTGCAGCGAGCCGTCTCCTTTTCTTCATTGCAAAAGTGCAACTTCAGGATCAGGAGCTTCATAGGTGATTACCAAAGAATTCCCCTGAAGACCTGGTTCTGCTCCGGACCTTAGGAAAATATGCAACAGTAAATTTGTACTCTGCCAGAAGAATTATGATTAAAATTATTCTTAGTACTTAAACATTGCTTCAATTCTAATAATATTTTCTATATTTAACTGTTAGTTTTACGTTTTTGCGTAACTGAGGCTTTTATTAAATCACTGAAATCTCTTTGCCTTGCAGACCGCGGCATAACCTGCTGCGAGCCAATGAGCCGACGCTGCCTATTATTAGCTCTAAGGCGGCGGCCGGGCTGGCTTCGCTCGGCTCCCGGCCGCATTTAGCCCGTGCCCCACTCCGGGCCGCCCGTGCACGGTTGTTATTCTGACTACACCGAAACTCCTTCTCTTTCCGTTTCACCCCAACAGGGCAAAGCCAACCCAGCAGCTCCCCAGGCCGGGCCGGACCGGGCCGGA